>BQNB010008463.1:0-89881 GCA_026074375.1 Tanacetum coccineum
GGTCTCGACTTTTTCCCTTTGTCAAGGGTGAAGAGTTTGGATTTGCCTAGTATTTTTTATATATATACTTATCCACGAACCACCCCCCCCCCCTCGAGGGAAATGGTGACGGATGCCTCCATTGGGTTCCATTAGGGTTCTCGATCTTCTTGCTCGGCTTCGCGCAATAGAGTCATTACGTTCAAGGAGTAAGGATCACTATACCCAACTTTAAGTCAGGCTTCACGTAGCGCTCCATACTTAACCTCGATGATCAAAACACATACATCAAACAACATTACCACTAATTAAGTCTAGGCAACCACGCACATTCCTTAAACAGTTTATCCAGGCTCAAATTTTCATTCCTTTTTTACTTAAGGTGTTGGCTACTTCGATTGCCCCTCCAGAATGGTGACGGATGTCGCCATCAAATTTTACTAGAGTTTCAATCATTCGCACCTCTACACGCATTTCGAATCCCTTCGTTAAGGAGTAAGAGATACTACACATAACTTTAAGTTGGGCGTCGCGTAGCTCTCTATACCTATCCTCGACGATCAAGATGAATTCATTAAGCAACATTACCACTACTTCCCATTTCGGGGAAAGAAGTCTTCTTCACGGCCATTGGTTGTTATAACCAAGGCAATACACACATTTGATGTAGGACAAGTCTTCTCCATTTCACACATCCAATATCTGAGTTATCATAACTCTACTTTTATCCACTTTGGCAGTCTTATGACCCCAAGAAGACCTTTCTCAGTGTCGGTATCAGGTTTCTTGGTATCTTACCATCTAACCAATTTCATTCATTTATCATATAAACTACCGGGTATATGAATATATATATATATATATATATATATATATATTCATTCGCAGTTACATTATGTGCCAATACTAGTTCTTGAAAATTCGCCGTTACACGGCATGCGGATATTCAATCCGACTTCACACTAAGTCTCGCTATACAAGCAACCGGTCCACTTCTTAGGCGACCTAAACTCCATAGTCCCTCCTAAGCTTACTTACAACGACTAGTTCAGTCAAAAATCTCTTCCACAAGGTCATGTCCAATTAAAACACTCCCAACGGGCTGCAAATCAAAAGTAGTCTCTAAGAAATTGTGACAAATTTTTGTAGCTTACGGATACGATCGAAACTTGAAATCTATGGATACCATTGATGTGAGCCCAATTGATGGTAACAGACCTATGAGTCCTCTACAGGTACCATAATTTCCTTTTGAATAGTTAATACAAAAACATCAACTTGATCAATATTTCCTCTCTTAGGCTTTCTCATTCATCTACCTCATCTACCAACTCGTCCACCCGTTCCCCTCCTTGTGATGCGACAGTAGGCCGGCCAGCACTTCGGCGGCATTATTTATATGAGGAAGAACATGGGTAACGTTAGGTACGAGGGTTGGCTAACATATATAAAGGCCATAAAATACGAAAATCAAATAATCACGCCCTCGGAGCAAAACCAAAGGTAAAAATCTCAAACCCTGCTTGTAATTACCTAATACTTAGGAATTTTCACCAAACCAACTAAAACACAAACAACACTAGGTACATACCATAACAATGCTCATATATGATCCCATGGTGTCAACACTAATTTGAGCGAGCAGAATGACGTAAGTATACGTGAGTCGTGATACATTTATAATTACGTTGGCCACCGTATTTATAACTGCATCTCGTCCCCATGCATACCTAGTACCAAAACCCGCACATCTCAGTGACTGACTTTACTACTATCATACAACGCAAACATTCACAAGCAATCAAAAATAGCATACCACATACATAGATCTACAACCCATGATACTTTACAGAATCCTTCAGGTCAAAATCATTTCAAAAACAACAAACATCCTGTTGGTTTGAAAGAGTCTTCTAAACCCAATTCAAATCCAACCAAACACCATTTTAATTCATCCAAACCCCAGTACAAAGTCATGCCTAATTATTTGGCACGCCCTTAAAGACAAAGCTTATGGGTTTCTAGAATTCAACCTTTAAGACTTACTAGGTAGAGGCCTTTGCAAGGGAATCGAAACACAACACGACAACTTTATTTGAAAGTTCCAGAAATAGACGTTCCCAAATGACACATAGCACGGGAAAATCGAACACACAATCGGGGGATAGTGTTGCGTCCATAATACTTATATTTGCAACGGTCGCATATATCACTTATACATACACGAAATTATAATCATCATATAACAAAGATGCATCCATGAAGTGCACAATTCTCGATCAAAAATAAAACTCTTCGCAAGTAGCGAATATCTAAATACAGTATATATATAATATTCAGTTCATACATGGAACGAAGGGCCCGTAGATATATATATATATATATATATATATATATATATATATATATATATATATATATATATATATATATATATATATATATATACATATATACATATATGCATACAATATTATTCATACCAAGTGCTACCCACCTTGTTACACACATAGAATGCAATTAAAAGCATCATACAAGGCATCTAAGGATCGGGAACAACGCGCGCGCGGATATCGGACAACGGTAAAAGACTCGTGAAAATTTCCCAAAATAAGTTGTAGTCCAGGTTTTGAAAAACGACCTAGTTTGCTACAACTCGTGCTCTGATACCATTCTGTAACACCCCGAAATTTACAACGCAGCGGAATATCACTTTGGGGTGCTACTTCATAATACATGCACACGAGTCACAGTAAACGACTTCAAAAGAGACGTTTATAAAACAAAATCAAATTCGATTTTGTTTAAAAAAGAAGATTAGAGTTATAAGGTCCCAAACCAGTTTAGAAAATATATTTCTAGTGAGTCACATCACGACTCGTTTTCTTAAAATTTCCTTTATCGAATGTACAAGATTTCACCGAGTTCCAATCCTTGATATCCACGCTTCGTCCCATCCAAGCCGTCACAAGCACCTAAACCTGAGATACGTGCTTAAAAACATCAACACAATGGTTGTATGAATTCATAGAGTTTTCAAGTAACAATTAGAAAATATAGTTGGTTCCACAAAACATTTATAACCTTAGAACGCAGTTTGGTACCACCAAAAACATGTATGACTTGCTAGCTAGGCAAGCCATACCACATTTCCAACTTTCATGAGCCCATGTACCGAACCTTAACACATTTATCATTATAGTTAAATAACTGACTGGGTAATATGCCACCACCCCTAGACTCAATACAGAATGTCCGTTACAGGGTGTTCACCGTCGGATTCATACCCCGGACATGGTTGTCAAACCCAATAGATCTATTTAATGCATCCAGTGTTTACCTCCTCGGTAATTAACGGTCACACAGCAAAAGGCATATACTTATGGCAATGGAAACATATTATCTTATCAAAAGCACTTGCGTTCTATTTTTCTCAACAACAGCATCCAACACGTATAAAACTGCTTATGTTCTATTTATAAAATAATCAACAACAAGTAAGTATAAAACTACTTGTGTTCTATTTTTCAAAACATACATGTATCCCCTTCGCGGGTTTATAAAACATTGAAAAACAGTTCAAAAGCGAGGCTATGAACTCACCTTGATCGAAGACGACGATCAACAACCAATAATCACTAAGCAACATTCAACAATTCACAACCACGGTGTCTCAACAAATAACTCGACCGCGACCTATAATTATATCGCGCAATTAGAGAAATAACAGAGTACCGTCGACTCTTTCGATAATCACAACATATATATAATATGTATGTAAAAAAAACATGCTATAGGATCCACACCTACGCCCCAAATCCTTATCTATTAAGCGATTAGAAACCAAGATCTTCTTCCTCAATTAAGTTGCGTTACTCTTTTGAAAACTTTCTATTTTCAGAAACTTTCTATTTTTAAAAAGTTTCTATTTTTGGAAAGTTATCACGTTTAGAAAGTCCGGTTATCCAAGTATATCAATACCATAATATTTCCTTATTTTGCAACCCTCCAATACACCAATGCCTAACTTCGTAATCACATCCCCGACGTCACATTTTCAAGTATATATACATACTTATATATGAAAGTTTCCGTTTATAACCCGTCATTTTTAGACGCAACCGATATTTTCGAAAACAATGTTAACCTTGGAAATAATATTTATTATTTCCCTTGCCAAACCGGACAACACTTACGACCACTAAATGACATTTTTATTCATTATTTGACTTTTACTTTTACTTTTATACTTAGTCTTTTCTAGTCGTTGACTATAGTCTTGACCCGTCTAAAATTATCGTTATCTTTAGCTTTTTCTACAGGACACGTAGAATATTATTTCGAACAACTTTCCAGTTTTGGCGAAGAGCCAAAACGAAACAGAAAATAACCTTTTTGCCCCTTAAAAATTCTGCCAGCTTTTAATATATATATATAACTTTATTTTTCTAACCCTGAGCTTGGTCTAACTTCTTCGTTTCAAACCGTTAATTTATGAAATTTAAATGATAGAAGCGAAACGGCATTCCGGACAACTTTTGTGTTTCGCCGGAAGGCTAAAACGGGGCTCAAAAGTGGTCGAAATAGGCGTTTTATTTTCTGCGCAAACTTAATAAAAGTCTAATAGCTGATTGGAAATTATAAAATTTTCCCAAACTTCAATCGGCCGTAAAAACTTCGTTATTAGGAGTTACGGAACGATCCAACTATCAAAACGTTCATTAGGACGAACTCTATCATATTTCTAAATCAAAAAACAGTTTTTATAATTTCTTGACCCTCGAAATCCGGGCCAAACTTTCTGCTCAAAAATGCATTTTTTAAACCCCATTAAATCGTCATTTTCACCTCGTAACAACATCAAAAATACTCTTAACTAACCTATCTCCGTCATCTAAATCAATCTCAATCAACCAAACTTCATTAATCGCTAGATCTAACTCATGCATGTGTGGATCCGTAACATGCAACAACAAAAGGCAATACATAAATAAAATAACATCATGACAACGTAAATATAATACTTACAATCAACAACAAAAAAAAATCGGCTTCCCCTCTTTTTGGTTCAAACTCGGACGCAAACCCCAAACACCAAACCAAACTTTTTATTCGAAACCCACTTGCAAGAATACTAATTTATCATCAATAAACACCATTTTTAACCCATTTCGACAAGAACTCGAACCAAATTTCAACTACTAAAATACTTATTGCATGTCGTAATTTCTTAGTGGGATACGCTCACAATAACACAAGGATTAATATTTTCTAAATGGATCGAATTGCATGTCGAAAAATCAAAGGTTTTGGTAGTGGTGTGTGTGTGGCCGACGGTGGGGGAGGAGCAAGGGGGAGAAGAATTTTTTTTTCTAAAGTGTTAAGTGTGTGTGTGTGAGTGTGGTTTATATAGGGGGATTAGTTTGGGTGTTTGACACTTTCAGTCCCTCAATTTCCAAAGTCCTTTAAATCCTATTACAAGTGGTGTTTGTTTCGTGTCCCCAACCGACCAAGAGGGCTTGGGTTTTTCAAGTTTGTAATTATTTTTCTCCTGTCGACTTTATTTTATTTTTAAACATTTAATAAAATGTTAAACCACGTAGAACACGACTTTTAGACACGGTTTTTACAAAAACTCGGAGAAAGCCATAAAACACTAAAATAAATATAATTTCGCTCTCGGAGCAAAAATATAAAATTCTCAAATTTTCTCAAACGCTTTAAACGAATAGGAATTTAAAACACGGCTTGCGAAATAACCAAAAATAATGATTTTTATCAAATCGCCCAAAACAAAAGATGGTTATTCCAACTCATTCGTAGAAAATAGATAACCGCTCGGAATAATCGTCGGCCTAAAACTCAGGTTGTTATAGTTTCTACTTATGGTTAATCCTATCTTGTCTTACATGATTAATATAACTAGCTTATAATTAATCATGTATTTACCTAAATCATTTGATTAAAAAAGGTTTATGCAAATAATAATATTTTTTTTTATCATTAACTACGTTTAATAATGCCATGTTCATACCTTAAGTGATTTGTCGTCGTTAAATAAACTTTCGACTAAATAACTTGTTTACGTAAACTTTTACGTAGTATGACATTATATTTGTTATTATCAAAACATGAAGATCATTTAATATAAATATCGTTTTTGCGCGAATATTTGTATTAACAGTGTTCTCTATATTGTCACCATGTGTTATGACGATCAATCATCCGTCACGCCTCGTGTTTCCGCCTTAGTCGGGGTGTCATACCAGATCTTGCATCAGCCTTCCCAACAGATGGCTTGTCCTCAACAATTTCCATGAATGCCTTAATCTTGGTGGTTCCCTCATCTTCTGATGAAATAGATTCTTCATCCCATTCAAATGACTCGGCTATTAAACCCTTTTCACCCTTTCCTTTTTTACTCTTTCCTTTTGACAGAGCATCAATCTTCTTGGTTAGGACAGTCATCTCAGCTTTAAGTCCCTTGTACTTTCCTCTGTAATCTTTTTGATGATTGTCAGTATTTTGGGAAGATGCATGTGTGAAGGATGGTGTTTAAGGTTTTGGTTTGTTAAAGGAATTTTTTTTGGGGGGCGGGGATAAGATAGTGTGGAGGTTTTGTTTAAAGGACAATCCTTTTAAAAGTGACCTAGTTTACCACAAGTAAAACAGGTTTCTTTAGATTTGTCTATGGGTTTCTTAGTTGAACCAATCCTCTCATACCTCTTATAGAATCCTTTCTGATTTTCCATCAGAGCTCTTTCATGATACTCAGCGTTCAAATTAGCCATGAATTCATTGCTTCTCCTTAGGGCTTCTTGAATATTTGAGTCACTGTCCTGAAACTGATTGTTAGAAATCAAGGCTTTTGAACTTGAGGCCTGAATAGTGAATCTTTGTGTCTCCGACTCATAGATCTGATCAATCAGGCCTTCTTCATAATTGTACTTGTCATATAGAATAGCCAGGCTATCATTTTGATAGAGTTGTTGGCCCTCTGAGTTTAATTCATGCTCAGCCATTTTCTTGCCAGGTTGTTACAAATGTGGCATTGACTTCAGCTTGAGGAATGATAACACCATTGTTTTCAAGATCATTTAACAAGCATTTTAGCCTTGTTAAGGTTCCGTTTACTTTCTTACCTTCAAGTGATTTAAAATCATTGAACTTCAATCGTGAGGCAGCAATCTTGGTATCTCTTGTATTAGATGGTCCCTCATGAGCTAAAATGAGATCATATCCATATCGCTTTTGCAGTTTTGCACTTAATGATAGATTTCATAACATTATTTGGTAAGCAAGATATAATGATACTTTTTAATCTTTTATCTTGGTTAGCAAGACGACTTTCAACATGTGACCATTGATTTTGACGTTTAGGCAAAGGATAATCAAAAGTGGACAAACTTGACATGGGAACAAATGGTCCATCTTTTATAGTTTTCAGAAGGTAAGGTTCAAGACCATCAAGGAAAACCAAGAACCTAACTTTCCAACTAGTGAAATCCTATTTGTCAAAATCAGAGACATTTGTGACATGAGAACCTCCTCTAGAATCAAGAAGTTGAGGGAGATTCTCATCAGCAACATTTTAAGCTACATTAGTTGTAGTCGTAGTGTTGGTGGTTTCAATAGGAATGTTTTCAACACGATTAGGATTACTAGTACTAGGCTTTCCAGCATTTGCTCCCAAAGGTGGTGGAATAGGTGGTATAGTTCTAGACATGTTTGGTCTTGATTTGTTTAAAACAAATAATAGTTTTTAAAAGTTTTTATAAATCAAACTGCTCTGATACCAATTTAAAGTCCCAAATCAAACATCTATATGGAATATAACACTTATCTTAATACCAATAACACAAGTAATAACTTTTCAATCGTGTAATGCCTTATTGATAAGAATCAAAGCATTACAATGTGCTATGAATCACACAAGTTGAATGACAATGGAAGATCACCCTTTGAACAAGTAAACTTGATAAAAATTCAAGTTTATAAGCAAACTTATTCAGACCTGCTAATTGAGACAACTGACTGAGAAGTAGGTTCGACAAAGGAGTAAATGTTATAATAACGACAACAATAAAAGCGGTAACATTTACTCCATACAACATTCTCTATTTATACTAATACGAGGTTGTATCCTTAGTTTGGCAGTTGCGACGTGTCAAGAATCTTGTGGTGGCCGTACGAGGTATTTAATGCACGTCCATTCTTGAAATATCCCGTCCATACTTTAGTGAACAGTTCTGTCAACTATTCACTACTTTTACCAACTTCATACTAGGTACAGGCTTTAACTCAAATCACTATTTTTTCCGCCAATGTCAAGTGTTGAGTTTCCCGCCTAAACCATTCAGGGAAAAGCTTAAGCTCAACTTGTTCTTTTTCAAAGAGTAATAGGATAGTCAGAGTATTGTCACCTATGACTCTCCTTAGAACCTTAGCGTATTCCTTCTACATACCAACTGATATTCATCCCAGCTGACAAGTATGTCTTCATGTAATCTTCGACTTCTTTGACAATGTATTTGACTTGAATACGTCTGATGTTGCTCGCTGAGGCTTTGCACTCAGCGAGTCCTTCACTGCTCGCTGATACTTTGCACCCTGCGAGTCTTCAATACCTTTGAATCTTGAACTCAGCGGATCTTTAATATTTAGCTTAATTTCCGTTTAAATCTAGGCAGGGATCATTGGGCTCTAAATTGGCCCAACAGATTCGTTGTCTGTTTGCTTTATATTGCTAAAAGGTATGCATATCTTGATCCTTTGTAAATTACTTTATTCTATATGTGATTTATGTCTTCCGTAGCATGCTTGTGTTAATTAAGGGTTAACAGATGTAAAATCCAAAAGTGGCATCACGAGCCATCGTGTAGAATTTTTAATTACAAAGATTATAAAATTTGACAAATTAGGGTTCTTGATCTTTTTTATGCCCTTTGGGTGTTTTTAATCATAAAGATTGGATCTTTATTGTTGTTAAAATTTATTAGACGAAACCATAGGTTGTATGGGATTTTATGTGTTAAAATTCGATAGTTTAATTGTTAATTGATGAGGTCAGAAAACTTCATTGAGCTTTACAACTTCCTAGGCAGTGTATCTAACCGTTGTAACAATCGAATTTCGTCTAATTCCGCATAGCAATAAAAAAATTCGATGAACGGTACCAATAAAAGCACAGTTGATACAACCCTTGCGGATAGTATCGGGATAGGGCACCACTTTTAGCGGGAGCTAGCTCCGTCAGAAGATAGAAGAGAATATTAGAGATTTATTTGAAAAAACATACTTTCATTAATAAAACCATTTGGTATATATATCTGAATAATCCTAACTTGTAACACAAGTCGAACTCGTAGACATTCCTAAACAAAGACGATTTCCTAATATGACTCAAACAATAACTTAACTAAGGATAGATTTGATATGACATAATCTTCATGCCATACGGGCTTGAACTTCTTTCTCTTAGTCAGTCCCTCCTCTTGCACCGGTGTAACACATTAGAAATTAGCGTTTTGGTTTTTCAAATCTTCAATAAGCCCATAAGCCCATAATAATATCCGGAAAAGATGGTTAGGAGTTGCAGCTAGGGGTGTTATCGGGTCGGGTTGTTGGGTTATCGGGTTGGACGTGTCGAGTTGATTCGGGTTTTGGTGTCCTAAATATTGACCCTAACCCGACCCTATAACATATCGGGTTATCAGGTTTTCGGTCAAAACAGGTCGGGTTGAATCGGGTTGGGTTGTCGGGTTAAATCGGGTTGAAAGTTAATGACATAATACAAACTTTGGCCTAACAAGAATTCCATATTTTAGGTATCAGGAAGCAAGCAAAGGGAAAAATTATAGACTAAAATAGAATTCGCAACATGCTTATTACTGCTTCAAAGTTGCAAACTACAATATTATGACAATAGCCAAATTCAATCCCAAAATAAATAGTTCCATATCATATTACATTACCATATACATGACAGTAAGCTTTAGAAAACAATAAACTAATATGGTAGCAAGTTTATAAAACAAGAAGCTAAATTGAGCGAACACTGAAGGATGATAAAGACTCATGTCTAGATATTTAACGATAGATATCTCCAACTATACATTCCAATGTTCAAATTAAACAATAAAAAAACAGACGTTTTAATCCAAGTAACAAAAAGAATACAATCCGTTTTAAGGAGTAAGTTGATGAAAGAAAAAGCAGTAAACTCATGAAATAAGATTTGTTAATGGGTTATTATATCTTATCTGGTTTATCGGGTCAACCCGATAACAAACTAATTTGAACCCTAACCCGACCCTATTAGGTTATCGCCCGATAAGCTAAGTTAGACCCGATTCAACCCGACCCTATAAGGCCTTATCAGGTTCGGGTCAGGTCGGATTGACCCATTTGACACCCCTATCTTTAGCTGTTATCGCGTTATCAAATTGATGCTAATCAAAATATATAGTTTTACTTTTGAGCATTATTTGTGGACATTATAAAGAAAACACTTTTGCTATACTCGTAGTTTTTTATTGGACTACCATGACCACTGAATCACATCTCCATGAAGCCCATACAAGCACAAGGCCCCGCCATGTTGTGATAGAGTTGGGAGGTCTTGTAACATATTCAAGTTTGTGACATCTTGCTGTAAATCTCCATCATAAATTAGTCTTACGCCAAAATCCTTCACTTGAATATCTTCATTATCCTCTTCGAAACAGAATGTAACAAAATTCTTTGCTTCCTTCCATTTCCTTGTATTCTGCGTATAATGCAACCATATCATGTATGACTCATCGATTCTTACTGGCTTACCCTCAAAACGGTAATCTGGAAAGTAATGTCCTAAAGAAAGCTCCACAAGTTCTCTATAGAGTAGTGTCCAATAAATCTGCAAGGTTTTTTTCTCTTAAAAACGACACAAGTTCCAAATCCCCTAAACTTATCATAACACCAATCTGATGGCAGTTCCACCTTTACATGATTTCCCATACTTTTATTTGTAAACCACTCTGGGATGCTATTTCCATGATTTATTATATCCATTTTCTCAATGGAACTTCCTGGAAAATGGAACTCTTCACATTGGTCATTCAGGATACCCGTGTACTGAAGGAAAGAAGAAAATCGGTTTGTAGAGCCTTGGGAAGTTATAGATGAGTCGAGACATTGAGTCTTTGATTTCGACAACTGGCTATCAATGGCAAGATTCATAAACAATTTTGGACAATTGAGGAGATAGTTGGACTTTTTTATCATGAATGGGTCTTTGGATGATCCTGTAATTGAGCATAAAGAGGTGCAATCAGATGCACGAACATTATACAGGCTAGGTGGAAGTTCGGGCAACACTTCCAGCCTTTTGCAACCATCAACACAAAGATCTAGAAGATGAGAAAGTTGACTCAAACTTCCAGGCAAGCTAGTAAAATTGTTCCCTTCCAAGTTTAAATATGCCAGAAATGATAAGCCTCCAATGCTCTCAGGCACTTCTAGTATATTGTTCCCTTCCAAGTTTAAATATTCCAGACATGATAAGCCTTCAATGCTCTCAGGAACTTGTACTAAATTGCAGAAGCTGAATATGAGAGACTTTAACATATGGAAACCTGCCAATGAAAGTGATCTTTGGGGATGCTGTTTAAGTGGTAAACCAAATGGAGCACTGATTGAAGTCCACCATCTAGACCGGATACTCTCTTGTTGACCAAACAAAGGAAGTTCTATAATGGATGTTCGATCAATATGAAGCTTTGTTAAGCTTTTGATCCTGCCCAAGTCTTCAGGCAGTTTTCTCAGTTTTAAGCACCCCGAGAGAATCAGAATCTGAAGAGAATCCATCTCCAGATTGGAAGGAAAACTCTTAAGGCATGCGCAGTCTCTCATATTTAAGACAAGAAGCTTCTTAAGCATTCCAATAGATGGGTGAACTTTAACTAGGTTCTTACAACCTTCAAGAATTAGCTCTTCGAGATTTGCAATATCTGTGAAGTCAGGGGTACTTGTAAGGTAAAGACAATACCTTAGCTTCATGAATTTCAACCTTCTAAAACACTAACAACAAGAACACAAAAGAAAAGGATTAGATACCTTACGTGTTAACCAGGAAATATAAAGTATGAACAAGTAATTATATACCTTAGGTGTTGTCCAAAGATGTTTTATGTTGCTGTACGACAGGTCGATGGTAACAATGTTTTCCGGATAAAAATCTAAAGGTAAGAACTTTAAAGGCAATCCATGCCAATAAAGCAACCTTAATTTATTGGACAACGAATCAAGTCTTCCATAGATGTTTACTGCAAATGGCAGACAACAACCTTCGACTTTCGGAAAGCATATTTTTAGTATCCGCAAGTTTTTCATACGTGTAAGAGCTTGTCCATCTATGGGAATATTTTGACAGTTTTTCTTTAGCAAAAGGACTAGAACTTCAACTTCTTCTGTTACCTAGATACAAATAAACGATCATAGTGTTCTTTCTTTTATTTTAAAAAAATCAATAAAGGCAATTGCTTATACTCATACCTTGTTTACATTCGGTACATCGTAATCCTCTGATGAAATCCACAATCTTCTGTGATTATGCGCGAATTCTTCACGTATAATTTCCCTTGCCATGCTTTGAATCAATTCATGCATTTGAAGACAATATGCATATACTGTTATTAGGCACTTATCAGCTAGAACTTCAATAATAGCATTTGCAGAACAATGACTTCTGTCTAGTACACTTGAAACATAATCTTTATTTTCCCCAATGAAGGCACATGCAATGTCAAGAAACATTTCTTTCTGATCAGAGGCTAGCCCATCAAAACTTGGTCGAAGTTTTTGTACTATCTCTGAATTAGGATATGTTTGGAGTCTAGCCAACTCGCTTTTCCAAACATACAGAGACTTATCATACAATAGTCGACCAAAAACTTTGAGAGCCAAAGGGTGACCTTGCAAATATTTCACAATTTGGGAAGCAAATACTTCAAAATCTTCTGTAGGATGCCTTTTGCCAAATGCATATAAACTAAAGAGCTCAAGAGCTTTACAATCATTCAAAGTCTTCATATCATAAATTACATCCACTTTATGAGACCTTAGTAATTGTTTGTCTTTACCAGTGAAAATAATAAGACTTCCAGGATAAAACCAATCAGGTGAACCTGCTAGTGCTTCTAACTGCTCCACACTATTCACATTATCCAAAACAAGCAGGATCCGCTTACATGCCATTCTTTGCTTTATCAACACAGTTCCTTCACCAACACTTGATATCTTTAGATCTTCTGTTTTTAGGATCTTGCCTATCATTTGCATCTGGACTTGAGTTAGGCCTTGCCTTTTTTCGACTTCTTGGACATCATCACAAAAGCAACTAGCGTCAAAGTGAGTGTGCATCGAGTTATAAATTCTTTCCTATTCCACTTATACCACATATTCCAATCATGTTAACCTTATCTGACCCTGCAAAGCGTGACAAGTCTAATTTGTCGAAATGGATATCTATGCCAACCAGGTTTTCACCAACATGCAAGAGCCCGTCAGAAATTTTTTTGAGTACGTCTTTGGAGATGCAATCGATGAACTTGTACTCATACCTGTTATCCATAAAAGAGAAAGAAAAAAACTACAATGTTAATCTTTAGTAATAGAGATGTTTGTGAGTAAACAACCAACATAAAAATAATCGCACGAAACAAGAAATTTACCCATTTGTCATGTCCTGGAGATCCCATCCAGATAAGTTAGCTGCCGTGGATAAAGCTTCTCTCCATTTATCCACCTCTGTTCTATTTGAAAGTTCATGTCTGGCAAACGCTTTTGCGTAACTCCTTTTTTGTTTCCTCACCACATCAGGTTTGGCATCATAAAAGATAGTCCGAACCTCATGTTTGGGATCTTCAATCTGCTTGCACTCAAGTATTTTGACAAGTTCTTGTAGACACCATGATGAAGAAGCGTAATTTTTGGAGAAGATAACAATCAAAAACCTGGATTCTTCAATGGCTTTGTAGAGTTGAGGAGATATTTCCTCCCCTTTAGGCAACTCTCTATCATCACTAAAAGCATGAATCCCTTTTTGCTTGAAGTCGTTGAACAGATGATCCATGAAACTTTTCCGGATATCTTCACCTCTGAAGCTTACAAAAACATCATATTTCCACCGACGAGGAACGGACGTAGTAGCCATTATCGATGATGAGATCAAGCTGCGCTCACCAGTAAAGATGATCAGAAAGAGTAAGCAATGTCAATAATTAGTACAAGAATTCATGACTAAGAAAATGTAAACAACATCACATGATAGGCTGATAAGTCAAATTATAATGTTGACTTATTATCCCAAAAAATCAAAACAGAATGTGTATTTTCCATCAAATTCTCCAATCTCAACAATATAGAAAATCTGCAATTCCTGATTTAATGTACATTACCATGTGTATTATACTACAAAAATCTGCATTTCTATGTTTTGTGGAAAATTAAATCTCATTCTTTTAAAAGAAAAATGAAAATACAATATTCAGTTATTCACTAAAGGCACCCAAAATGTGTGATTGTGTAATTCAATCCCCATAATCAGAATATTTGCTATATTTGAATCATATGCCTTAATCACTTTTAATGCTTTAGAACAATAATCACAGTGACCAATTTAAAATGCATTTTGACAATCTCAATTCTCAATAAAAAACATAATTAAAATAATAAATAAAAAAATCATCTCTCAGTTTAAAATATGAAAAAATTTATCAAAAAAAAAAAAATCAAATTTATCAATACAAAAATAATTTGACTTAATCACTTTAAATGGCTTTTAGAACACTAATCACTGTGATCCAAATTTCAAAATGCATTTTGACCTATTATAAGTGTTTGTGTCATTTGGGCCAAAATTAATTAGGCTAATAATCACTTTTAATTCGTTAGAACAATAATGCACGACACAATACATCCTTTTTAAAAGATATATAATCACACAGAAATAGAATGGTTATAACTTAATAAATATAAATACCGGCGCGAGCCACTACCGGTGCTCGCGTTATAAACTCATGCGCCGTGGTCGCCGACCAAGTTATCGGTATTTTTTTTCCTTATTATTTTCTGCTTGTGTTTGGTGTTTGTATTTGTAGTTTATTTGTGTATTTTGTAGTTGTTTGTCTTTCTTTTTTCCATTTATTTCAGGTTTGTTGTGACAAAATAGAAGAGTACGGAAGGAGATGATATTTGTTTTATTATTTTTTTTCTATTAGCCATGTAGATTTATTCTTGCATCGTTAGTCTTTGATAGTTAGTTTCTTACGTTGTTAGAGACCTGCGATGTTAGTCTCTAAAAAAAATTGTATGTAATAGTTCCTAAAAACATAAAAACGATAATTTATTTTATTTGAGGTATTTAATGTTTTTATTTAAATATATATTATTTTATTTAAAAATGAAAAAGAATATTAAAACTATGAAGCCCAAGAGATCCTATAAGTTGAGTGATTAGAGAGTCTATTTTGCTCAAATTTACAGCATGTGAGTTGAGAAACGCATATAACACCAAATGTCACCTGGTACTTTAAGTGAATGACTTATAACTAAGGGTATGTTTGGTATGACGGAATGAAGTAGCGACAGAATGGAATGCACGTCATAATGGAATAAATGACGCATTACAACTATTATTATGACTGATTGTTATGATAGAAAAAAATGTAATCGATAATAAAAAGACTAATATAGTCTTTGATAATTTTTTATGGGTAGTTAATAAAGGGTTTTTATGTAATTATGATAACATTTCAAGATGTAATGAAAAAAAAATGACCCTTCATGAATAAAATTGATTGTTTTTGAAGTAATGATTGATTCCATTTAATGAGTCTATGTTTTTGTATATTTGTAAGCAAACATAATTTTTGCATTCAGTCGTAATGAGTCTATGTTTTTGTATATTTGATGTGCAGATTATTTCATATATTTTTTTTCTTTCGGAAGGTTGCTTATACTTTTAGATTTAAGTTCATTTGGATACCAAAAGTTTTGTGGATACTGGGGGACTCATCCTCACCCTCCATCTTCATCTCATCCAATGGATAAGATTAAATTGCATCTTTACACTTGAGGGGTATTTTTGTCTTATATATAAACTTAATTTTCTATTAACAACTCATTTGATACACACATACCTGCACTTCTTTTGATTTTTTTCTCTCTCTACAACGATTCACAACTAATCGATCGATCAACACAAACAACTAATCGATCGATCATCAATCGATTAAATTATTTTAAATCAATGATCTCCTTCTTCAGTTGATTAATATCAGGTTGTTTGTATATAAGCTTATTTGATGTGAATAAGCTTACTAATTTATGTGCTTATAATTTAGCTTATTTTGAATGAATTATCTAGATTAATTATTGCTATTGATAAGCTAATTTATTAGGTGATTTATATTAGTAAGTTTATTAATCATCATAATTTGTATTTGTTTTGTTGAATTATAAGCTAGCTTATTAGCTTATTTGAATGAATTATAAGCTATCTTATTAGATTATTTATGTTGCTAGTGCTATTAAGCTTTATTATTAGCTTTTTTATATTTTTGGATAAACTCTAGTAGATTAATGTGTTGATATAAGCTGAAGTAAGGTGTGTTTAGCTTATCAGTTAGCAATAAGTTGTTTTAAGTAGGTTTTGATTAACGTGTTTGATATATCATATATGATATATGATACTGTTTTGTCATATGTATATGACATGTGATTATCATATATGATATTTTTTTTAAACAATTCATTTATTCTTTTATATTCATTTTATATTTTCAGGATTGAAGAACATGAATGCTTGTTGATTATGTGGAAGTTTTGATCACAACAAGAGGAGGTGCTCTAAGAGGTTTGAAGATCACGAACAAGTCATGGTTCAACATGAAGTTGTTGTTCAAGAAGAAATTGTTTAAGAAAGTACTTGTTTATGTTTGATTGTTATAAGAACAAGTGTTATAATTCTTTTTTCACTTGAATTTTGTTGTTCTTGATCTTACATGAATCTGATTCTATCATATATCATATATGATATTCTAGGAAATCATATATGATTTTGCATCGTTTTCTTTTATATTTGAATTATCATATGTGATACTTGTATTTTACAATTTGATAATTTAGTATCATATGTGATTTCTTTCATAAATCTTATATGATTTAACATGATAATCATTGATTTATCAACTATCATACTTGATGTTTAAACAATGATAACATGTGTTCCTGTTCTAATATTTTTTTATTGGAAGTGATTATGAATGTGTGCGATAAAACTTTAACAAAATAGACATATATCGAAAATTACATTCGTAAATGTTTTACCATATAACATGATGACATCCAACCTCTTTGTTTGAAGCTTTGTTTCACCTAATTCGGAAAGAGAACAAAGTATAAGAAAAAGCTTCTCTTTGATAGCGGTCATAGGGGAGTTCAGAAAGGGTCTGATCGTAGATAGAGACTAAAACCTATGCGGGGGTAGGGGCGGATGTAGCCAAGTGGATCAAGGTAGTGGATTGTGAATCCACCACGCGCGGGTTCAATCCCCGTCGTTCGCCCATCAATAAATGGACCATTTATTACGGAGACAGAAGACAAACCTAGAATGCTTTTTTCTGCAAGTCATCTCGAGGCTTCAAACGCATCCAAGCAATTGGTATCCAATTGAAGCATAGAAATAGATTCGCGTCGCCTACTTGCTGAAAGCACCAAAAAAGTTAAACCATTATTGCAAGACATTGTACCAGTTTCCATAGGATTACAAAAATCATTCGTAGACGTCAAACTCCATACGGGGATTACAAGAGAAAAACAGATTATACATTTTGACCGTGAAATAAAAATTCATGAGCTTCTTCATTGAGCTTCTTGGGCCTTTGGATGTTTGCGATGTTTAAGATGTCTTGAAACAGCCTTTTCTGCACAAATAAAAAGATTTGATTTAACTTTCAAACACATTTTCATATATGATATATTATAATCTTAACAAAGTTAACTTTCAAACAGATTATCATATATGATATTATACACACAAGTAACTTTTCAAACTTATAATATCAATAAAATCTCCATAAACGCTCAAAACCTAACTTATATCAATATATGATATATTATAATGTTAACAAAGTTAACTTTCAAGCAGATTATCATATATGATATTATACACGGAATTAACTTTTCAAACCAATAATATCAACGAAATCTCCACAAACGCTTGAAACCTAACTTATATCATATATGATATAGTATATAAGTTTCTTCAATTTTTTCAGGCAACTTATCATATATGATATTTTACTAACACGTTATTTCATCTTTAAAATCACAGTATGATCAACAAATCCTTTCTAAATAGTGAAAACTTTGCTTCTAATCACATATTTTCTTCATCAACATCAGCATACTCGATCTAAAGGTTACTTATCACTTTACCATTATCAAATATCAACAATTCTTCATTATAAATTGTATAAATACAACAACTTAAACAAAAAACACAATATGTTCATCGCAAGCTCTATAAAACACCAGGCTTCACTATTTATGCATAAATAACATTAAAATTTGAAGATGAAGTGTTTTATACCTGAATCGATGATTTTAATCATTATTTCGAGCGATCTTTAACTCGAACATTCACCTATAGTCTTAATCATTAAGATATATGATCGTCAATAACAACATCACCGTCGTTATCTTTTATTTTTGATGCATCGTACGATTATGTGTGTGTATTTTTTGATCGGTTTGAATGTGTGTTTTAGTGTGTTTTAGAGAGAAAGAAAGAAAGGAATACAGATCTAGATCTAGAAGTAATGATGGAGTGGTAGGTGTGTGAGTGAAATTGACCGAAATACCCTTCTGTCCTTTTTTATTTTTTTAATTAAAAAAATTCTTTTAATCATGGCCTTCCATTATTTTTAAATGGATGGCTCAGATCTGTCCCTCAGTATCCAAGAAAAGAAGTGTATCCAATATAACCTCCCTCAAAGTATATATTTAACGTAAACTTGAAATCGTCGTATCTTTTTCGTTATAAATCGGTTTTTCGAGTTCTTTACATGCCCACGATCCTTGGGACATGTAGTATCTTATAAAATCATAAAATAGAGGTGTAAATTTTCGAATTCAAGCAGCCTCTAAATGGGTTTTTCTCAAAATGTGTTTAAAAGTCGTTTTTTTAACTTTTTAGCTTAACCAGTTTGTTACAAGTCCATTACAACCCTTATTAACATATGTCTTACATATTATTATGTCCATTAGTCCATGATATATTCAACCACATAACACATGAATAAGTGTACAAAATTAAAATCACAAGCAAAAATATGTTTTACATGTTTAAAAGCATCATAATGGTGATTTCACTACATAGAACTTATATACACATAAAATGATAAATCTAAAGACATAAAGGGTTTTAGGTAACCTTATATTGATGTATGATGATGAGAAATATGTTCTAAACCCTTGTTTAGATTATAAACCAAAGCTTGCAAGATCTTGAAACCCTAAACCCCAATCTTCTATTTTTCTTGCTTAACACTTGTAAAGACTTAACAAAGCCTTCAAATTTTCTTAGGACATCTTAGATATATAGTAGGAATGTGTGTAAATGTAATAAGAAAATTTTTGTAAGGATTTGGTGTGTTATTTAGGGTGAGCCGTGAGCTAGGATGAGGGGGAAGAGAGATTTTGTGTGTTTTACACCTTGAAAGTGAGAAGTGTGTGTGTATTTCACTAGTAAAGGCCTTATATACTCTTGTAGCTAGATGTAATAAGGACTAGATACATAATAGACACAAATGAGGAATTCTAGGGAAAGTCTTGGTCTTGGTTCCTAAAAGATGAGAACATCCCATGGATTTAAGGAATTGTGTTTTCTAACTAGATATTTCCTTGCCATTTATCTTGTATAAAAGAAAGAATTGAAGGTATACTTGTTATTAATAAGTTGTAAGTAAATGTAAGTTGTATACTTGTATCAATTGTATGTCTTGTTTATTTCCTTTATGTATATGGGGCGTCACATATGATATACTTAGGTAAAGTTTTATAAACTTTGATCATTAGAAATAAAAATGGTTATTTGTTGAAGCGTATATTTATTTTGGTGGTTCCGGGTATGCCTAAATGTATTTAATTGCGAAACGTAAACGTTTTACGCAACCAATAAAATAAAATATAAAAAGTTGATTATTACTTTCGTAAAATAATATATTGCTTGCTTGACGAAAACTTTAATTCGTTTGGTGTCCGTTTACGCTAATTGATAATTTATAGCTTACGCGATTTAACTTAACTATTAAAATTAAAAGTAAACGCGTACGAGAAAAAAAATCTTTTACACTGAATTTGACTTTGAAAAAAATCATAACTTATTTTCCTAATATAAACCCAAATCACTCGGCATTTCCAAAAAATAATCCTCCAAAACAACATAACCCTAAAAAAACTGCCATTGCACATCAATACACAATCCATTTACCCAATTTGCCGATTAAAATTTTTGTTTTTATGTAAAATTTGAAATTCTAGGATTGAATCACTAAAAGAAGGTGATTATGCATTACTAATGATTTATTTTGTGATTTTGAAATTAGGTGTTTGAATTGTAGATTGGAATTCACGATGCTGCTTATTATCTGGTATAGTTTTATTCCCCAATTTTATTTTTTATACTTAGTGTTAGGTTGATGTATGCTAACTGTGTAAAGGTGACACACAAATGCTTTGGAGTGTTACCAGGTAAAATACCAGCTCTTGTGATCTCGTAACCAAGCTATTGAGTAAGTCTAGGTTGAAATACATTTCTTACCCTAGATTTATCTCATGTGCTTTGCAAGAGTTACTAGGTCATGATTACACGCAGGATGAAAAATTTGGGAGTCTTTCTGGCATCCTGAGTAACTCAAATTTTACAAAGGACCTATCCAAAGTCCTTGACATTGAATTGACAGCCCATATGATTGCTGTAAACAATCAGAAGGAATCAGTGTCTCTACTTCCTTTCTCTGCAAAGAAGAAGAAAGTGAAGTCTCAGACTATGACTCCTACCTTACCCAAGTCACAGGGCCCTGAGACTTCCGAAGCACTCTCTAAGAAGAGAAAACAACCTAAGTCTAAAAAGACACCCAGTGAGACAAATGAAACACCACCCACACCAACGGAGGGTTATGAGCAATCCCACTCAGTCTCCTCGAGCAACGTACCTGATCCTCAAGATCCAGAGAGAAACATACAACTCCGTGGTACGGGATTGCCTTCCACTTCACTCGATGAGGGCACTCGTAAATCACAACCTTTGTCTAAGGGTACAACTACTGATCCCAAAGACTCAGGGGGAAACAAACAACCCACTGATACGGGATTGCCTTCTACTGTCCCTGATGAAGGACTTAGCAAAACCTAGCCTCCTCCCAAAGGGACAAAGACTTAGAGGGAAACAAAACCCCTGCTGATATGGAACCATCACCCCTTCTTGTTACTAATATCTTAGGCTCTGGTGCTAAGTACCAGGTGGATGAAACCCAATCCACTAGATTGAGGTACCAGACCCTAACCGACAATGAAGGCAAGACTTCTTTTGAAGTGGAGTCGGGTACTTATCCTTTAAAGTTACAAACCTTTGTAGATGTTAGAGCTTTTCTCCTCTCTAAGGATGAAATGGATCAAGACAGCGAGGAGGAGGAAGTACTAGCAACTGATGAAGACATGGACACAAATCCGCAGGCCACTAAAGAAGAACATTAGTCTCCACCTCCACACACTGATCAACCTAATCCATCTCCCTTTCAAGAAAGTGATGCCTCAGACTCTAAGTCGTCTTATCCTGATATGCTCAAGAAGTATGACAACATTCTACCACTCAATAAAAGGCAGCTGGTCAAGTATCTCAAAAAGGTCTCCAGAGTTCTTTTCAACAGAATTACTAAAGAACAATGGGCACAGCATGAAGAAGCTGATGTCTCATATGCTGACCTCAAGGCTTCCATAGAAGGTTATTATGAGGAAAATGTTGACCATCAGGCTCAAACTGATGAACTGGTTCAAACAACAATGGAGAGCCTAGAGAAAAATAGCACTGGACGAGCTAATCTTCTAAAGGCATTGAATGGAATCACTACAGGAAGCTGTTAAAGATGATCCAGCTCTCAACAAGAAAGTGATTGAAGCTACTAAAGCTTACATCAAAAACTCTACCAGTCTCACTGAGCTTCGCACCTTGGTTAAGAGTTTTTACCATGGCCTGATGTATGTAGTAGACTCACTCAAGGCCACTGCTCAAAGTCAAGATAAGCACCTAGCTGACTAGGCCAAGTCATCAACTTCCATAGCTTGGAATCTTGATCCACGATTGTCAGCTATTGAAAACTCTTAGGCTGTCATTCGCGATAAGGTCTCTTCTCTTAAGCAATACACCTCTAATATCAAGGCCATGGTGACAGAGATATTTTAAGCCTTCAAAGATCAGTCCACCCCTTCAAGCAGTGTGCCACAACTAGCACTTGCTATCACTGCTGGGCCAACAAATGTTGGGGGGAGAATGTTACACAAGTCACTGAAGAGCCTCCTTCTCGTATTGAGGGGGAGACTGAAGACATGGAGACTAAAAGCAAAGAGGAAAATCCTGAAGAACCAAAAATGGCACTCCTTATGTCATCTTTCAAGCCACCTAAAGAAACCTCATCCCAACAAACTGTGAAGCTTACAGATACAATCCTTGACATCCCAAGTCACAAACCTGGTGTTCCTTCAACAACTCTTATTGTACCTGGTACATCAATCCCTATAACACCATCTCCTCAAGCATAACAAATCACCACCATCATCCCTGAACCTCCTGCCCCTCAAAGAGATGGTAAAGGACAAGCCCTGATCCTAATGCTCCAGTCCTTGTTCCTTACATGATAAATGGGAAATTGTTCTACCTCACTGAAGAAAAAATTCAAGCACACTTAGACAAGGAAGATCAGATCAAGAAGGCTGTTGAAGAGGCCAGGTTGTTTGAAATGAACAAGCCTGAGGTGATCAAAGTGGTTCGTGAGGAAGCTAAGAATATTGGAATAAATCCAAAAATAGTTATTAGTGCTCAAGCTGGTGAGAAGTTTAAGAAAGCTCAGGATGTTGAACATGAAGTGCTCAAAAGAGAGCATACCCTGATGGCCCAAAGAGTGATGGAGCTAAAGAAGAAAAGAGCTGAGCAATACAATTAGACCGTTTCCAGCAGACTGAAGACAGAACCTATCACTAATGTAAACTTCTGTACATCGGAAATATGTCCGGGAGCGTTACTTCATAATACAATTGCACAAGATATGAGAGAACAACCTCTAAATGAGTCATTTGAAAAGTAATCTCGTTGATTTAACTGTAATTGAACTTGATATAACATTTGTCCCAAAGTTGCATGTTATTACCATGTGGGTGCCTCTTCCCAAATATATATTAGGTGCCTTTTCCCAAAGATATACTGGGTGCCTCTTCCTAAAGATATATTGGGTGCCTCTTCCCAAAGATATATTGGGTGCCTCTTCCCAAAGATATACTAAAATGCACTAATTGAGTCTAGAGCCAAATGAGATCATATCATTAAATCTCACATAAGACATAAAAGTACATTTGTATTAAACATCAATGATACAAAAGGTACTAGAGTTGCTTATACGTCTTTGTGACATTGCACAAAACATTCAATGAGTGATACTTAATTAAAAGTATTCACAATGATGAATGGAAATCCTACGAGTGCTAACATCAGGCCAACGCTGAACGTAGGTCACTAATTTGAAAATGATTGCTTAATGATTCATTTTAGTGTTAACTAGCAATCTAAGTGATCTAGTAGTTATCATGTTCTTTCGAAATTTGTTTCCAAAAAACACAAACAACATTTCCTTGATTTATTCAAGTGAAGTGTTGGATTACTAAGATCTCTTAAGATGTCACAAGATTGATAGGGGGAGATTGTCACTACTCTTACATTGCTACATCCATCTTCAACAACAACAACATCTCTATCTTTCACAAAGCAAGTACACCGTCATATTCATACCTTCATACCTTCATAACTCATACTCAAAGATCAAAGATACAATTCCGCAACTTTGATAAATCAAAGAACTTCCTCAAATTAGCCAGCTTCTGATCAAGACAAAAGTTCTACACGAGGAAGATTGTTAGATATCAAGGAAAGTATGAGTATGTTAGTCAAGAGCTTCAAAAGATAAATCAAGATAGATTCATGGTAAGCAACGATGATATGAAAAGATCTCAAAGGCAAAGACGAAAGAAAATGGAAAGATAAAGATCAAGATCACAAGAGCATTATTGGAACGAGACCACTATTACACAACAAGACTAAAGACAACAAGCATTAAAGATCAAAGACCAAGGTCACAAGAGATATCTCAATGATCATCCCTTAGGGGGAGATTGTTAGGAATAGAAAGTGTTGATCATTAATGTAATCAAATAGAGATCTCAATGATCGTCCCTTAGGGGGAGATTGTTAGTAATGAAAAAGTGATGATCTTATTGAGATCAAGTCTTGTAATAAATAGTGAGATAATAATGTGTAATAGGTTAGGTGAAAGGCTCATGACTTAAACGTAGTCACGAGACCCAGCTAAATAGCCAAAGGCTAAAAGCCAATAGCTATTAGCTCACCTTGTAAATGGGTATAAATACCCCTCCTACCTCACTTGTTGAGGTGATTCTTCTAATCTAATTCTCCCATTTCCTCGTTTCTCTTTCTCTCTTCCTCCCTCTCTTTACCTACTTTCTCTCTCTAGTCTTTCTCTTTCTAGAACAAACACACACAAACACCTAAGCACACACTAGATAGCTTATTCAATCAAGCACACACTAGGAAGAATTTAATGAAGAAATAGCCATGGTTGTCTTCAAGGTGTTCAAGAATCAGTTTTGGCAGTTCATTAATAATCAGATCTTTATGGATTATGATGATCAAATGGCAAATAAGTTCTTTATCGAATACACTCTATGTGATGCTCAATTGTTCCAAAATATCTTAATCAACAAAATGGATTCAATTGAGAAGGCCATTGTTGAAAGAGGATTATATAAAAAGCGCCTGATAGCAGGATAAATAGAAGAACGATGCAGACCCAAGAGGGTATGGTTAATATGGTTAAGGATAAATGTGATGATGGTTTGGTCGTCAAGGCAAGAAGAGGGACAGAATCAAAAACGCAGAATGAAAGCAGTAAATCAAGAAATGATAGAAGAGCTGAAGGTACAAATACCAACCTCTCCAATGAAACAGAGCAAATGCATGAGGTACAAACTACTGCTGCATACAATATGTTTGCTAATGACAAACAGCTTGCTGAGCAACCTAAATTCATTGATCAAGGAGGGGTTGACCAAGATGTTGAACAACGTCTAGACAAACGTCTTTTGCTTGCTTCCGTAATTGAGAATAAAACTATTGAATCATTAAACCAAACTCTTGAGTCTGAAAATGATTGTCCTAAAAAGACCATTGCAAAGTTACAAAAGGATTTTTCAAAACTGGAGGCACAAAGTATTGCTTTTGAAATATCACTTCAGCACAAAACGCAAGAAAATGATTCTTTGAAAACATTGCAAAAAGAAAATAAGAACTTTTTGGCATCATTACAAATAAAAAATGCACATTTGAAACAGACTTATAAAGATTTGTTTGAGTCAATTCAAAGTTCAAGAGTTGAGACTAATCAATGTAATGGAGTTAAAATTAAGTTCGATATGGAAAAAATTAAAACTCAAAACATCGAGTTGGAACATCAAGTGGCTTCATTAATTAAAGAGAATGAACACTTGAAGTTGGTTTACAAATATTTGTTTGATTCAATCAAAAAGCCACGCATTTAAAAAGAAAATTTGAGGTCTACATTGTTTGAATTCGCGATTGATCACATTTTGGGTAAAGATAATTCCTTTCCAAGTTTAATTGCTAAGAGTGATATTTCTAAATTTGAAAAGGAATTGGGGGAGAATATTTGTGAAAATGAAAAATGTAAGCTTCAAACAAATATTGTCGAACTTGAAAAGGTTTTAACTCAACAAACAAAAGATTTTGATGATGTCAAACTTGAATTGTCAAAAAGAACAGCTAAATTTGAAGCGTATTTTGAAAAACTTGAAAATACGAAATTTGTTCTCGAACGACAATTAGCTCGTAAGGTTGATGATTCTAAAGCTGAAAAGGATCAATGTTTGAAAGAAATTAATCATTTAAGGACTCAACTTGAAAATCTTAAAGGGAAGTCTGTGGAAACTAAGTTTGATAAACCTTCGATTTTGGGAAATCCACCTGCTGATAAACTTTTGATAACATCTCAACTTTTAAACTCACGGTTTACTCCCAAAGTTGTTGTGCAAAAGGATTTGTCAAAACCAGTCACTGCACAGCCTTTGCCTAGAAATGAAAAAGATCGGCTTTTAAAACGAATTACATCTTTAGAATCAAAATTGGCATCACAAGATCTTCGTTCTTTTCAAAAAAGAATACCATGAGTTGAGAACTGCATACAATGCTTTAAAAGTAAAGTTTGATTCTCTTAACTGGACAAAAAGGAAAACCAAAGTTTCAAACTCTTCAAAACCTAAATTAGGTGTTTCAGAAAAGGTTCACACGGGTGAATTCTCAAAACCATTTTCAAAAAGGGTTTCTTAGTTTACAACCTATTCTTTGCAAAAAGATAGGAAGTTTTATAAGAAATCTCAAAGTTTTATAACACCTACTTCTCAAAAGGTTTTTAAGACAAGTGCTTCAAATGCAAAGAATCAAGTTTTTGAAACTCCAAACTCTCGTTTTACACCGGTAAAACAAGTATGGATGTTTTCTATGAGAACTCAAACTTTTGAAACACCTAATTCTTAAGTGGTTTTTAAGACAAGTGCTATAAAAGATAAGAATCAAGTTTTTGTAACTCCACTCTCATTTTACACCGATAAAACAAGTGTGGAGACCAAAGCAAAGTCATTCAAAAAATTTCAAATATTCTAAAACAGAATTGCTTTCAATGCAAAACAAGAATGACTCCGCTTTGAAAAAAGTCCAATGGAAAATCAAAAGGAATTTTAAAACTCCGTTGATTCCACGAGAGTTGTTTTCAAATGAAACACCGGTTTCAATCCCTCGTTGGAACAATAACATCTCTACATCGACTTGACACAACTTTCAATTGGTTTTCAAAACTTGGCAAACCTGTTAGCACCGTGCTTAAATATGTTCCAAAGGTTGTTGTCTAATTCGATGTCAAATGGTTTGTTATTAAATAACAGATAACAACCCGGTTCTCAAATAAAAGGAAAGTGTACACACAAGTGCGCTTTACCTTCAAAAGAAGAGAAATCTTCTTTGTCCTGAGCAATTTTTAATCAAAAATTCTTTTAAAAGTTTGCTCGGGACATACGACTTCTAAGTAAATGTCAGCTTAGGACTCGTTCTTTAAATAAAGGAAAGTGTACATTTTTGTACATTTATCCTCACAACGGGAAGCTTACAACTTCTCGGACTTGAGCTTGTTCATAAGATATTTGTTGGGAATTATAGATTTGATGAGACAAAATAAATAAAAGAATGAAACATGAGGACTAAATCGTCAAGATTGGAATTCTATAAGCTGGTGGAGAATTATGAAAGATTTGGTCAAAGATATCAAAAGATGAAGATTCTAAAAGATCTCCTTAAGAAGATAAAGATAACAAAAGATATTTCTTAATATTTAAAAGATTTACTTGTTTATATCTTTATGTTAACTTCCTTTGTAAGTCATGATCTCTTTATATAAAGAGATCATAGACACATAGTTTTAGTATCCCGAAAAGTGTGTGTGTGTACACAAGATACGATGTAGACGTCTAGTTTGTGTGGTGTAGCCTCAAGGTCAAGGTAACTTGATCCTGTTACAGATTAGTTGTAACTGTTATATTCTGATCAAATATAATTGGGGCTTGGAGTGTTAATAAAGAAAAACCATGTTACAATATCATTGTTCTTATGTTAATTCCGTTATTGTTTATCCTAGATATAAAGATCTAAAGAATCTGAGCTATAAACGATCCAAGAACTATCACGTGTTTTAGTTCTATCAGGTGGTATCAGAGCCACGGCGCTCTCAATCTAGGATGATTACAAGGTTGTTTTGAAGTCGTGTTCTTGATGAAAAAGAAGTAACGAATCTCTGTTTGGTGTATTGGTGATTTTGGTGAAGTTAGGGTTTTTGTGACACTTTAAAGCATCGTCTTTATACACAAAACCCTAAATCTGGGTTTATTTTTGTTTGAAGTCGAGTTTGGTGAATATTAAGGTTTATTCACAAAACCATAAATTTGGTTACGTTTTTGGCAAAACCCTAATTCGACAAAATGCACTGGTAAGAAACTCGGTTACATGTTCAAGCATGTTACATGATTACATGATGTCATCACTGGTGATATTTTAGTCTCGACTAGCTTTGGTGAGTTGATCTTGGATCAATGATGAACCCTAGTCGAGATGGGCTTGACTTGTGGGCACTAGATTGAAGTGAGTGTAAAAGGACGTACAAGAACATTTTGTTGTTGATTTAACAACACACAACAGGCTTATTGATCCATGAAGAATAAAACCCTAATAATCGATTAGCTCTACTAGTGAATTAAAGAAAGGGTTTTGTACATCATTGTTGATGTTGTTTTTCAATTCAAATGAGATGAATTGGAAGTTTTATATGTGACGTGGTATACAAGGTTTAGTATGGTTTTTAGTCATTAATGTATAACTCTACTCCTATGATGATGAGTAAGGTTACTGGTTGAAAATGATGTGAAGACTGAAGCTACTGATTCTTTGATAATTTATAACGAGTAAGCATATTTGTTAATGCTGCTACATGGAGATGTTTGTGCTGCTAACTCTCTTACTTAGTGTTGCCAAGGTACCATTTATACTACTAATAACGAGTTAGTACTGCCCTTGTAACATTTGTACTGCTTGTTTGATTCTACTACTGCTAGCATTAGGAACGAAGTTTTAATACTGCTTCGTTCAAGGGGAAGTTTGTACTGCTAGCGTAAAAAGCAGTATTAAGTTAATACTGCTAGGGATTCAAGGATAGTTTATGCTGCTAGCTTTATCTGATATCAGACAACACACACATGATGGATCTCGGATAAAACAGAAACACTATTTGTTTGATTTTGGTGTTTACTGTTTGGATTTTTGATTTGGTTTAAATGTTCTTAAAAGATTTAAAGGCTTGTATTTTATTGGTTTAATTGATTACGAAGAGGATTATTTATCACATATTTGAAGGTGAAGTGGAGTTTTTCAAATGCGTGTTCTTATCATATCTTAAATTGGGTGTTACACTTTAAAGATAACTTAGTCGTGCTTAGAAACGATGTGACGAAGACTTGAAAAATCTAGCAAAGGTGTATGATCTACAAACATATGGTGCTCAATGCGCATATTTGCTATCACTTGAAAGGAGTTACGTTGTTGTGCTCAGTGTCTCATAGAAGATGATGATTTTGTCAAGAGGTTGCGATCTAATTATATTTTGGTCTTGGTATGAGTTCGAAGTCATGTGGATAGTACAAGATATAAGATACAAGTTTGGGTTATTCTACTTCAGCATCAAGTTCGTTATACTTAGTTTTCTTCATCAGTAATCATTACAAAAAGCCTACAGAATTTGAAGATTTAAGAGATGGTTAACATATGGGTTTTATGGGAAGCACTTGAGGTGAAGGTTTTCGATACTACTGCTAAGTCATTATTACTACTGCTAGTTTAAGTTTCTACTGCTTAAATTCATTTTTCTTATTATGCGTCATGGAGGGTAATTTAAGTCATTGGAAGGCTGGATTGGTAGTGTGATATATGATTTGTAGTTGTAAAGATTCAAGTTGCTTATCTTCACAAGATCCCTATTGGATTATGACAAAAAGGGGAAGAATATTACAAAGATATGATTTGCAGCTTATTATGTGTGGTGACATGGCAAGGTTACAAAGGAAATCTGAATTAAAGGGAAGATTTTGTTTCATTCAGAGAGATGATTACATCTCAACTTCAGGGGGAGCTTTGGCTTTATGATGAAGTTAGTACATGACTTTGTTTGTTTTGTCATCATCAAATAGGGGAAGATTGTTGGGAATTATAGATTTGATGAGACAAAATAAATAAAAGAATGAAACATAAGGACTATGGAAGATTTGGTCAAAGATATCAAAAGATGAAGATTCTAAAAGATCTCCTTAAGAAGATAAAGATAAAAAGATATTTCTTAATGTTTAAAAGATTTACTTGTTTATATCTTTATGTTAACTTCCTTTGTAAGTCATGATCTCTCTATATAAAGAGATAATAGACACATAGTTTTAGTATCCAGAAAAATGTGTGTGTGTGTACACAAGATACGATGTAGACGTCTAGTTTGTGTGGTGTAGCCTCAAGGTTAAGGTAACTTGATCTTGTTACAGATTAGTTGTAACTGTTATATTCTGATCAAATATAATTGGGGCTTGGAGTGTTAATAAAGAAAAACCATGTTACAATATCATTGTTCTTATTTTAATTCCGTTATTGTTTATCATAGATATAAAGATCTAAACAATCTGAGCTATAAATAATCCAAGAACTATCACGTGTTTTAGTTCTATCAATTGATAAGATCGTTTTAAGCTCAGTTTGTTTAGAACTTGTATCTAGGACAAACAATAACAATGATAACAATTATGCAGCGTAATATAATGAAGACAATTGTTATTGAACAAGGTTTTTCATTTATACGTTTCCACCTTGCCCTAATTCTATACCTTGGAGCTACTAACTAACTAATTATTAATCTAACTACTAACTAAACGTGTATACACACACACACGTTTTTCTAGACTCTCATTGGGAGAGTTCTATGTTTTCTGGATATGTGCGTGTGGCGCGAGTTGACAGGTGAGGGGTGAAAGGAAGGGGGGAAGATAAGGCAGGAGTGGGATTGAGGGGAGGGGGGGGGCGGAGGGAGGGGGCAGGCTGCTCCTTTGAGGTTTGTTCCCCCACCCCCCGGCCCCCCCCCCCCCCCCCTCCCTATAGTGCCTTTCTAGCTCTGTGTGTTGTCAGTATTATTGTTTGGCCCGTGGTTTCTTTCCTGTCTAAGGTAGCTGGCGGGGGCGGGTAAGGCTGGCCCGGGGTCGTGGCGCGTCGCGGCACGGTGAGGGGCGGTGCCGCCCTCCGGCCTGTGGCGTTCGGGTGTGGTGTGCTTGGGTTCGTTGTTGGGCTGGTGATGACTGGTAAGGTGTGGCCAGGGGTAGGGGGGAGGGGGGAGGGGCGGGCTGCTGCAAATGCAGGGGAAAGGGATGAGTGAGATGTTGGGGTATGGAGGGCGGGGTGGTGTGGGCGGGTAGGTTTGTGTATCTTAGTTTGTATTTGGTTGATGAGTTTTGTGGGGGTGTTTGAGGTTTGTGGATTAGTGGTGTGGTTGCTATGTTTGCTGTTGTGGGGGGTTGGTGGGATGTAGAAGGGGTGTGGAGGAGTTGGGGGGATAGAAGGTGGAGGGAGGTGCTAGTAGGAACTGGGGATAGGTGGGATGTGGAGATTGAGGCGGGTATTATAATTGTGTGGGGTCCGGGGGGTAGTGTGCTCGTGAGGGGAGTGGTGGTCGTCATTATTTGATGTAATAGATGAAAATTAAATGGCAAATGGGGGGATAGAAGGTAATGAAACAGAAGGATACTAGGGGAAGAAGATGATGGGAGCTAAGTAATAGTGAATAGGGGGCGATATGAAAAGGAGTTGGTCAAAAAGAAAGAGTATCAAAAGTTGGAAGCGGAGTTGCTTGTAGACGAACTGATGCGGCGCCGTAGTTATTTGTTAGGCAGGATGAGTGGGGATTGGATTTACTAGCTATTATATTTTTTTATGCTTTGGGTGTGGTGGGTTGATTTGAGTGGGGGGTGAGTGTTGTTTGGGGTGGTGGTGTAGTCTCTGGTTGTGTGGTTTTGGGGGGTTGTGGGGGGTTTGGTGTTGTGGGGGGGTTTGGGGTTTTGGTTTTGTTCGGGATATGGGGGTGGTGGGAGCTGTAATTGTGTGGGTAGTGGTGGGGGGGTGGGGGGGTTGAGTTTTTTTTTTTGTGTAATTCGTTGTTTGTTTGTTTTTGGGGGGGTTTTAATTTGGTTTTGAGGTTTTTTGTATTCTTATTCTTTTTTTTAGTTGGTTTGTTTTTGTGGGGGGTGGGAGGTTTGGGGGGGGGGGGGGGGGGGGTGGAGGGGTGGGATGGTGTTGGGGGGGCGGTGGGGGCATGGCCGGGGGGGGTGGGGGGAGGGGGTGTCAGTTTTTTGTTTATGGAATGCTGGAGGAGGGGGGGGTATTGATGTTGGTTGTCGGCTTATTAAAAGGATTTGAATATTCTTGTTTTTTTTATACATGTCGTGCTTGTTATTGTCTTAACTTCTTTGTAAGTCTCATGATCTCTCTATATTATGAAGAGGATATAATGGAGGAGATATATTTTATTAATATGGACCACATATAGTTTTTAGTAAATTCAATCTATCCAGGGATAGTATTTTTGTTTAATTATTTTGTTTTTTTGTTGTGGAATTAGGTGGGGGGGTGAGGAGGGGGGGGGGGTGGGAGGCGGTGGGGGGGGGTGCGGTGGGGGGGGAAATATTACGTGGTGATTAGATGGGGGAGGTGGGTGGGGGCGGGGGGGGGTGATACGGACGGGGGAGAGGGGGGGGAGAGGGGGAGTTGTCAGGAGGTGGGGGTGGGGAGGGGGGCCTCAGTGGGGGGGGAGGGGGGCCAAATTGATGACCCAGATTTGGGGGGGGGATTTGGGTGGGGGGTAGTGTCGGTTGATGCGTGGGTGTTGGGGGGGGAGGGAGGTTGGGGGGGTGTGTACTGGGGGATGCGGTGGGGGGGGTGGGGATGTTAGGGGGGATGGGGGGGGGTAGGATTGGTTATAATTTCGGGGGCGGCGGGTCCTTTGTTGGTTGTAGATGGTGGGGATAGGGGAGGGGGTGGGGCGGCGTTCGGGGGGGATGATGGCGGAGGCTCGGGATGTAGTGGTATTGGTTGAGAGACATTTTTGGGGTGGCTGGCTTGGCACAGGAGAAAGAGGTGAGTATGGTTGGAAGGTGGGGACGTTGCGGCGGGGCGCTGTGGGTCGAGCGGGTGGGTCTCTTTTTCTTCTGTTAAGTTTTGCAGTGCTAAGTAGTTATGTTCGGTTAATTAAAGAGAAGAGACAAAAATAAAAAAACAAAAAGAAAAAAAAAAAGAATAAATATAAAAAATAAACCATATTGTCGATCATTATCTATTGTTCTTATGTTTAATTCCTGTTCATGTGTTCGTATCATAGATATAGAAAGAGATCCACCCTATAGAAACATTATTTTCGGAGCTATAAATGTAAGCCCAAGAACTATCACGTGTTGTTTGTTATAGATTCTATCAATTGGTGGATAAGATTCGTTTTTTTTTTTTAAGCCCTTTTTTTAAGATATTCAGTTTGTTTTTCGTAGAACTTGACTAAGAACTTGTATTTTTTAATCTAGGTAACAAACAATAACAATATAACATTTGTTGAAGGTGCAGCGTAAAAAGCGTAATAAATATAATGAAGCAATTGTTATTGAACAAGGGATTTCATTCATACGTTTCCACCTTGCCCTTAAATTCTCTATACCTTCGGAGCGCAGAGCTTGCTCACTAACTAACTAATTATTCATCTAACTACTAACATAACAGTGTACACACAACACAAGTTTTTCTAAGACTTGATTGGGAAGGAGGGGGGGCTACTAACTAACTAATTATTAATCTAACTACTAACTAAACGTGTATACACACACACACGTTTTTCTAGACTCTCATTGGGAGAGTTCTATGTTTTCTGGATTTATCCAAGGTAACATAATCTTTACAAGCTAAAGAATCGATCTAAGATTAGGATCAACAAGTGGTATCAGAGCTTGTGTTCTGAAACTCTGTTCTAGAAGTCATGGAATTCGAAACCGCACAAAATAACACTACTACAAAGCTTCTCATACTCAAACTTAGTGATTATGAGATGTGGGAGATGAGAATCAAGCAGTACTTTCAGGTACAAGATTATGCTCTATGGGAGGTCATAGAGAATGGTAACTCATGGGTACCTATACCTCAAACATCACTAAAGGGAGGTCATAGTGATTACAAAGATGTCAGTACCTTTAACTGCTAAAGAGAAGATTAAGAAGAAGGATGATGTTAAAGCGAGAAGCTTATTACTCATGTCTATTCCCAATGAATATCAACTTATCTGTATGTCAAGTGTTTGATGATGCAAAAAACTTAGGTTTTGCTGTGCCATGTAAAACAAGATGTGGAGGCAAGGAAGCCGACGATAGAGAAATCTGATTGGCACGGGCATCGCGTGCGGGAGGGGGGGGGGGGGGGAGGAGGATTATTGGGGGGTCTTTTTTTGTTTAAAGCAAACAATATGGAAAAAAACTCTTTTATTTATGCCTTTTTATCAGCCACAGAAGAAGAGATACCCATGGCGACCTTTCAATTAATCTTTTAACAGGCTCCATAAATAAACAGCTCTGTTAGTAGAGGCGCTTGGTGTAGGTGTGGCGTTGCAAATTTTTTTAGGTTCTGTGTGATTAACACCGAGGGAAGAATCTTTAATAATTTTCTTTTTTTTAAAGGGGTTTTTGTTTTTTGAGATCTTCTGCCTGCCTTTCACGAGGTGAATACACATACCTTTCCCTCGGGGAGCAGTCCGTTTGGTGTATTGGGTTGTCTGGCATGAATATGCCTGAGGGGATTGAGAGTCTTCAAGATGAGAAACTATTTTTGCTTGACTTTGTTCAACTTTCTTTTTTTTAAAAAAATTGTGTATTTGGAACAGAGGTGAAGGAAGGAAAAGGGGGAGGGGAGGGGGGAAAAAGGATGAGAAAAAGGGGAAAGGGGGAGGGGAAAAAGGGGGGGAAAGAAAAGGATAGAGAAGAAAAAAGAGGGATAGGGAAAATATAAGAAAGAGAAAGAAGAAAATAAAGGCGAATAGGGAAAAGACGAAAGGAGGAAAAGGGAAAAAGAAGAAGAAGGGGGGTGGGGGGGAAAAGTGTGGTGCCTGAAATTAGTGATACATTGTGATTAAATTGTTTAATGAAAACATGGCTTTGATTGTGAAGAGCTCCAAGCACTTCTTGAGCACGCATAGTAAGTACCCATACGATGTATGGGAGTTCTGCTAATTTCCCCCCCCCTTACATAAGGTAGTAAAAGGTTTACGAAGAGGCATATAATTGTTAATAACTGCTTAGTACTTTCAAGATAGTTACTTGTCCTGATGTAGCCTCTCAGTGATCTGCAATAGTTTGGTATGTTTTATGCCTGTGTTTTAGCAATCCTTCCAATTGGATTCTCAAACGTTTTTCATGAAGAACTTTTCTTTAGAGCAAATACATGAAATGAAGATGGATCTGGTGGAGATTGGAGCGTAAAACAAAAGTAGGTGGGGTGGGCATGGCGTTGGGCGGGTTCGGGATAGTGGGGGCATAAGTGATTGATGAAATATTGTGGCAAGTGCGACCGCGGGGGGCTTAGAGGGATCGGTATGGATCTAATCTAATTCAGTGTATAGTGGCAAATTGGATTTGTTTTGCTTTTCAATTGCTTTTATTGCTAGTATTGTGAGAGAAGAAGCAAGGAGAATACTACCAAGAACAGGGAAAAGAAGCTAAGGTAGGGAAATAGAGAAGATCACCATAAGAAGAGAAGGATAGAACTAGGCCAAGATCACCATAAAGGAATGACGAAAGCAAGATAAGAAGAGAAAGGAAGATAAAAGAAGTTAGAAGAGAAAGTTCAAAAAAAAGAAGAAGGAAGGGAAAAGATCACATAAGAAGATCACCATAAATGGAAGTCATAGATAAGTGAATTAGTGAGTGTAGTGAAGTGCTCAAGTGATTGTGATAAGTAATGAAAATAGTGAATGTGATTAGTGTTAGTCCTGAAGTGATAGTGTGTTAGTTATATTTGCAGGGTTATGGGTTTTCTATGTGGGTTTTATGTGGTTAATGATTTATTAAGTCTCAAAGGTTTAGATTTTGTAGGAGAATTGCTTTCAACTGTCACCCCCCAAGTTGGGGACACTTTGCCCAGAGAAATGCAGGGGAAATCCTTAGGAAGTCAGTTTAAAGTAGCTTTGTGAGTTGAGAGACATCCAACGTCTTAAAGGAGATAAGCCCAGGATCTGTAGGACTTTAGGCGGTGCGTAAGGAGTATCCTTACAGGGCCTTGGGAAATATTAGTGATTACTGGAAAGAAATAAGAGGATGCATGAGGGGGGGAGGCGATTGAGGATCAAACATGGTCATAAAGCCAATCTTTTAGGACTAGGAATTTAGAGTTGGGCGGGGGTGTTATTTTAAGGAACAGGAAAGGGAGGTATATTATAGGTACCATAAACAAGAATCAATCATGTGGGGAGATGGAGAACACTAGGAGAGAAATGTGGTGAGAAAAGGACAATGTTGGTGAGAAAGAAATGTGGAATGTAGTAAAGAAGAAGAAAAAAGAACAAGAGAAGAGTAGAGAAGAAGAAAGATTTGAAATGTAAAGCAAGAAGAAAGACGAAGAAGAGGAAGAAGATGAATAGAAAAGGAAAGTATAAGAAAAGAAGGAAACAAGAAAGAAGGAAGAGAAGGAAGAAGAAAGAAAAAGGAAACAAGAAATAGAAAGAAGATAGAAGAAAAGAACGATGGAGATAGCATATCGGCGTAGGGGTCTAATAGTTAATGTTAGCATAGATGGGTGGCGCTTCGCTTTGTGGATATTTTTTTCGAGCGTTTCGTTGGGTTTGTGGATATTTTAGATGGAGTAGTTGGGTGATGTTGGAAAGTAGTGACCATGTGGTGTAGTACGATATGGTAGGGGAAGTGTTATGAACAAAGTTGTAAGTAGTGAGTAGAAAAGTAAAGTTGAGATTTGGATTAGTAGGTTTTAGTGAAGTAGTAAGGAATTGACTATGGCTTTATCTAGTAAGGAACGCGTGTGAAGTAGGAGTGACTGCAAAGTGTTAGGTAATGAGATAGAGTAGTCGAGCTAGTTGTAGTGGTAGTAGTAGTTTATTGTTACATTACGTAGTTGGTTAAGTGGAGTAGAGTTAGTGGAGTGTTGTAGTAGGGAGTAGGGTAAGTTTAGAGTGTTAGTCAGAGTTTTTGTTTGACTGTAGGTTGACATGGGCTGTAAGAAAATCTTCAGTCATAAACATGGCCCTCTTCTCTAATGGCAGTAATTACCAATCCATTTTTTCATTTTAATTTTTTCAGAATTCTAAAAGGTACTCATCAATGATTTTTTTTTTTTTAAATTTTTATATTTTTTTTATAAAACTTGTTTCTAAAATCTTGTCTACAATTAAACTATGATATTGAAAAAACTCTCTTCTAACTTTAAGGGGAAAAAGTGTTTATTATTCTCTCTAATGTGATGAATTTGGATTTTGTTTGTTACTTCATAAAAACTTGAGTTTTTTTAAAGAAAGGTACTTAGTATCTTCAGGTCTACTATGAAAGTTTTATATCAGTAAGTTTAAAGAAAAGAAGTAGAGTAATTAGAATAAGAGAGTTTAGTACAGTACATAGTAAGAGTTAGAGTAGTACTTATTTAATAGAGGTTTAACAACAAGTAAGAAGGACAAGAAAGAAGCTAGGTTAGAATTAGAAGTTCAGAGTGTTATTTATTAAGAAGATTAGGATTATCGCAATATTAGAAGATCAACTTGTCACATTTAGAAAAAATAAGGTTCAGTTTAGTGAAGAAATTGCAGTTCTCAAAAGAGATAGTAGAGAAGTAGGTTGCAAAGAGTATGAAATAGGTTTTTTAATATATGTCGCTTTAAGACTGAGCGTAACGAAAATTAAGCAAGAAGAACAGGAAGACAAGGCATTGTTTTTTGTAAAAAATTGGATAAGAAATAATTTGAATTAATTTAATGCCTACAAAAATGTTTTTGCCAACAAGATGTTTAGAAAAAGTCATTTAACTGACAAGGAGTAAGAAAAGACAGATATAGGATTTGTGTCATGTGTTTGTCCACCTCTTCCCTTTATCCCTAAATGAACCAACCAAAAATAGACTTGGGTTTTCATGTCTGAGAATTCAAAGTACTGAAATTTAATAAGTATGGTTAGGGATTACTATGTCAGGAAAGGAATCCATCATTGAGTGTGACAAAGAGTCAGATAATTCAAAGGAGAATACTGATGACTCTTTGGAAAAAGATCAAGTGACTAATAATGAGAGTAGCTCTGTTGAATCTCTACTTAAGTGTGACAGGGAAACTATCATTGATTGGAAAGAATTTTTTTTCCATCCTGCTAAAAAATGGAAGAGTCTGTCGAAACCTAGAATGTATGAAAATCAGTTAAAAAGAAGTTAGGTATGCTAAGATGTTATAGATCAACAATGGCCGAGAGGTGAATTTCAGAGAAATTGGAATGGTCAGAAGTCCAATCAACTAGGAAGTGAATTTGTGATGTATAACAAGGCTTGTTATGGTTGTGGGAGTTTTGATCATATTCAGTTTTATTTCCCTAACCTTCAAAAGAAAAGAAGGATGTCTAGGAATAATTACAACAAGTTTGATCATGATTATTATTTCAAAACCTCACACCCTAGTTCTCACAAGAATATGACTCCAAAAGCAGTTTTGTTAACAACAGGTCTAAAACCATTTAGTACTGCTAGACCTGTTTATACTGCTAAACTCAAAACAACAGTTCAAAGTGCTAGGCCAATGACATATTTTTCTAAACAAGCACAATCAATTGTTCAGAGGCCCTTTTATAAGAAAACAACATTAACCAACAGGTATTCTAATCAAAACATTAATACTGCTAGGCCCAGAGTAGTTAATACTGCTAGGACAAATAGAGCACCAGTTAATGTTGTCAGTGCAAATGGGTTCAATGTTGTTAAGCCCTCAGCATGTTGGGTTTGGAGACCTATCAAACCTAATGGTGCATCACTTGTTTTTAACAAATGTAACTACATTGATGCACGAGGCAGATCCAAGTCAGTAATGGCTTGGGTCCCCAAAGGAAACTAAATTTCCTTGTTTTATGTGCAGGGCAAGCCACATACGAATGATAAAGGATTTGTTGATAGTGGATGCTCAAGGCACATGACTGGTAACATAGCTTATCTCACAGACTTCAAGGAATTCAATAGAGGTTATGTTACATTTGGGGGAGGAGCATATGGTGAAAAGATTACTGGTAAAGGTACACTAAAAACTGACTGTCTTGATTTTGAAGATGTACACTATGTTAATGAGTTAAAGTTCAACCTTTTTAGTGTCTCACAGATGTGTGACAAAAAGAACTATGTCCTTTTTACTAACACTGAATGTCTTGTCCTATCTCCAAATTTTAAGTTGTCTGATGAAAATCAGATACTTCTTAGAATTCTAAGAGAAGACAATATGTACAGTTTTGATATGAAGAACATTGTTCCTAAAGAAAGTTTGACTTGTCTTATTGCAAAGGCTACATCTGATGAATCCATGTTATGACATAGGAGACTTGGTCACATAAATTTTAAGAACATAAATAATCTTGTTAAAGAAAATCTTGTTAAAGATTTATCTTTAAAACGTTTTGAAAATGACCAAACCTGTGTTGCTTGTCTTAAGGGAAAGCAACACAGAGCTTCTTGTAAGTTGTAACACCCCCAAAATCAGACTACGCAGCGGAATGGTAACATTGGGGTGTTATGTCAAGTATAACAAACAAGATATAGGAAACGACCATAAATGGACGTTTTAAGATAAGATTTCATTTAATGCCATAACAAAATATCAGAGTTAATACATTAGGTCCCATATGTTTTAAAAGTCATAAACATTCTTAATTAAACAAAAGCTTCATAATACCAAAAGACGATTTAAGTTTTTAAAGAAAATAAAAGTTACATTGAATTTAGATAAACACAGAATCCATCTTCACGATATCCTCGCAGTTCCCCTCCAATCTTCATACCTTAGGACCTAAAATTACATGCTAAAGGTCAACACAAAGGTTGAGTGAATTCATAGGTTTATTAGTAAAAAGGTGGACCACAAGATTTAAGTAACGGTGGACTAAGTATGTATTCCAAAGTCTAAAACATGTAACTATGTACGTATTCCATAGTCAAAACAGGTATTATTGCACTAAGCTCATGATACCGAAGCCTTTAAACTGTCAGTGCCCCAAAACAAATATAGGGTGTCTGCCAAAACATGCCTACAAGTTCTCAAAATGTTAAATGTACCATGAGTCAGCTTGTGACCCCAAGGAAAGGTGGGGATTATCAGTCTCGATAGATCTATCCACAACACTCGCGCTTACTACAATAGCAATTAACGGTTCATGATGGTAGGGACTTTGAATGGCAATACAACAACTTAGGTAATAATATTCAGGCAAAAATCTGGATAGCATACACTTTGAAAACACTTGTGTCCAATAGTAAACAAGCAATGTAATATCACCCCGTAGAGTTTGTAAAACAAGTAGATGGAAAAGGGGCTATGAACTCACCTCGAGTTATTGATAATCCAAGTACAACGGAAAATGCGTCACGGAAATGACGAAATGCAACCTAAATTGATATAGGCCATATAAGTACTAAGCACTAGTAGTATATATAATTTTGTATAGTTAATCGTACTATCGTTCGGGCTATCATAATTAAGAGGTCATGTAGTGAACGCATGAGGAGCTAGGACACTTTAAATCGTAAATCCAGCAACTCGTTAGTCTTAAACTTAATATTGTTGGCCCATCAGTTAGTACTGCTAGTCCAAATGAAGAAGATAGCACTGAAGAAGAACCAGAAGTTGATTTAGGGAACATCACAAATTCCTATATTGTTCCAACCACTCCCAATACAAGAATTCATAAAGATCACCCAATTGACAATGTGATTGGTGAAGTGCAGTCAACTGTTCAGACAAGAAGAATGTCAAAACCTACTTCTGAACAAGGGTTTCTCAGTGATGTGTATGAGCAGAAAACACATGATACCCTAAATACTTGTTTATATGCTTGTTTCCTATCACAGATTGAACCAACAAGCATTGCTAAAGCTCTATCTAATTCATCCTGGGTAGAAGCAATGCAGGAAGAACTTCTGTAATTCAAACTTCAACAAGTTTGGATACTGGTAGATCTCCCTAATGGAAAGAAGGCCATTGGAACAAAATGGGTCTTCAGAAACAAGAAAGATGAAAGGGGAATTATGATTAGGAACAAAGCAAGGTTAGTTGCACAGGGTCATAGACAAGAAGAAGGTATTGATTATGAAGAAGTGTTTGCTCCTGTGGCAAGAATTGAGGCAATAAGATTGTTTTTGGCCTATGCTTCTTTTATGGGTTTTCTGGTATATCAAATGGATGTAAAGAGTGCTTTTTTATATGGAACCATTGAGAAAGAAGTCTATGTTACTCAACCACCAGGATTTAAACATCTTGACTATCTAGACAAAGTTTACAAGGTAGTCAAGGCACTTTATGGTTTGCATCAAGCACCAAGAGCATGGTATGAAACTTTGGCTAACTATCTTTTGAGCAATGGGTTTAAAAGGGGCAAGATAGATCAGACATTATTTATCAAGAAGCAAAAAGGAGATATTTTGCTTGTACAGGTCTATGTAGATGACATTATCTTTGGCTCAACAAACAAGGAGTTATGTACTAGTTTTGAGAAGCTAATGAAAGATAAGTTTCAGATGAGTTCTATGGGAGAACTAACTTTCTTTCTAGGATTACAAGTACAACAGAAGGAAGATGGAATATTTATCAGTCAGGATAAATATGTAGCTGAAATTTTGAAGAAATTCAACTACTCTGATGTGAAGTCTGCTTCAACTCCTGTTGATTTGGAAAAACCTTTGGTCAAGGATGGAGATGCTGATGATGTTGATGTACATCTCTATAGATCTATGATTGGGTCTTTGATGTATCTCACTGCATCTAGGCCAGATATCATGTTTGCAGTATTCATGTGCAAGATTTCAAGTTAATCCTAAGACATCAATCTTTAGCAGTCAAGAGTGATTTTTTAGATATTTGAAAGGTAAACTAACTTTAGGCCTTTGGTATTCTAGGGATTCTCCATTTGAACCGGTTGCTTATACTAATAGTGACTATGCTGGAGCAACTCAAGATAAGAAGTCTACAACTGGAGGTTGTCAGTTTTTGGGAAACAAGTTGATATCTTGGCAGTGTAAAAAGCAAATTGTGGTTGCCACTTCTACAACCGAATATGAATATGTGGCTGCTGCTAATTGTTGTGGACAAGTACTCTGGATTCAAAACCAATTGCTGGATTATGAGTACAATTTCATGAATACTATCATTAATATTGACAATAACAGTACTATCTGCATTATTAAAAATCCTGTTCAACATTCTAAAACAAAACATATAGAGATTAGGCATCATTTTATAAGAGATTGCAACACTAAAAAGTTAATACAAATGGTTAAAATTCATACTGATTTAAATGTTGCAGATCTTCTTATAAAAAGTTTTGATGCAGGCAGATTTCAATACTTGGTCTCAAGTATTGGAATGCTGAATCCTTAACTGTCTATATCTCTTTATGTTTTTGTAAAATTTTTGTAAAGTATTAATATTGTTAGTTTTTCTCAATTAATACTGCTAAATATAATTAACACTGTTAGTTATACCTAAGATTGTTTGTTAAAATAGTTAGTCATAGTCAATGCTGTCAAGAAGAAAATGTTTTGGATTTTGTATATTTGGCTATGAACTAACATCTGTAGGTAAAGCATGTTGAATACCTGATGTTGAATGCTTCACCTTTTAAAGTAATGTTAGAGAAGAAAGTTAATGATCTTGATTCACAGTGTTTAACTTTTATTCATGGGTTATGCGTAAATATGGACCCTCATGAATTCCCACATGTCTATCTAGTCTTTTCTAGTGTGCTTGTGATGAATAGAGGCATGTTTTTGTATAATTATTGAAGACAGAGTTAATGCTGTTCGACTTCTGTTAATAATGTTAGGAAGAAAATTTCTACTGCCATGCAAATGTTAATGCTGTTAAGATGACATGGGTACCAAAGTTGCAACTGTTTTAAATTCTTATCTCTTGAAGCATTGTTTGAGGGGAGGTTCCTTATTCATACAACCAAAAAGTATGGATGAAAGGATGTGTTATATCATAAGTATGTTCAAAAGGGATCAAAACACATCTAGGCATATCAAAAGAGGTCGGGACACCAAGATACCTTAGTCTAGTGGTCCCCCTGATAAAGGTTGGTGATGAGGCTGTCCATAAGGAGTTGGGTGACAGAATGGAAGGGCTGCCACTACTGCCTCTAGCTTAGAAGCAGAGCAGGACAATGGTAACATCAAATAAGACCCAATCCATAGCAACACTTAATGAATCAACTCATTAGAGAATTGGTTTAGGTAGTGGTCCTAGGTGCCAAGATACCATATTAGGGGATGTGAATGCTTAAACTAGGTTTGAGATTACATCTAAACAGTCTATTGATCCACCTCTCTCAAGAGGTTACACACTTGGAAGTGGGGAGGACAGTATGAAACTTATTGGAATTGATGGAATTTTGTACACAACTGTCATATAAAAACAGAAAGAGTGTCTTGGTAAGCCAAAAGAAATGAGAGATTTTGTGAGCTTAAAAATAGAAAGAGAGATGTGTGCATAAAAACAAAAATGAGTGATTATGTGAGCAAAAAGAATTGAGAGATAATGTGAGCATAAAAACAGAAAGAGAGTTTGTGTGAATCAAATTTGATGATGAAAGTTGCTTATTGGAATGAAAATTGAATGATTACTGGTGTATTCTTCTTAATGCTGCTCAGTTTCAACTTAATGCTGCTAAGCTTAAGTTACTGCTGTTAGACTTAAATTAGTACTGCCCGTATTTGTTTCTGCTGTTAAGCATATGTTAATGCTGCCAGTTCAAGTTTCTGCTGTTGAGGGTGATTCTATAAATACTTCGATTAAGGGTTTCATTTACTTCTTTATTCGATTTCACTTATTCAAACGCTCTCTAATCATAAACCCTAATTCAATTTTCATCTTTGATCATTAAAATCATCATTATGTCAAGCCCTAAGTTTGCTGAAACGCACAATGTGGTTGCGTTCTTGGAAAAACCCGAAGAAAGTGATGGGTTTGCAGAGATAATTGATTTCCTGAAAGCAAGTTCTGTTTCGTATGCTTTAACAGTCAATCCAGTCATCTACACATCTTGTATTGAACAATTTTGGGCAACTGCCAAGGTACAGACAGTTAATGGAGTGCGACAGTTACAAGCCCTAGTTGATAAGAAGAGGGTTATTATTACGGAGTCAAGCATTAGGAGAGATCTTCACTTGGATGATGCAGAAGGTACTGATTGTCTTCCAACTGCTACTATCTTTGAAGAATTGGCACGTATGGGGTATGAAAAGCCTTCTCAAAAGCTTACTTTTTATAAAGCCTTTTTCTCTCCACAGTGGAAGTATTTCATTCATACTATTACTCAATGTCTTAAGTCTAATTCACTGATGGAATGAGTTCAGTTAGTTTATGGGTTTTTTTTTTTTTTTTGTTTTTTTCTTCTTTGATCATAATCTGGCAACTAATCAGCAAGTTTAATCCTGTCTAAGTATATCTTTGATGCAATGGTGAAACACTTAGATGGAGGAGTCAAATTCTTGATGTATCTATGTTTTCTCTAAGTTTTCATTAATCAACAACTGGGTAATATGTCATCTCACAAGAAGATTTTTGTTAATCCCTTTCACACAAAGAAAGTTTTTGCCAATATGAAAGGAGCATTTAAAGATTTCCTGGAGAATAAACACCTTTTATTTGTTACCACGATAGGTTCAACCTATTGAAGATGTGGTGATGTTCAGATCATCCAACTAGTTCCACTCTAATACCCATTATTGATCAACCATCTTCATCTTCCCAACCCAAGAAGAAACAACCATCTAAGAAGGCTCCGAGACAGGAGACAGAGATTCCTCAAGTTAAGGCAGAGCATGAGGAAAGTGTACCAACACCTTCCAATGATCTACAACCTAGTGGTGAGGATAGCATGCAACTAACTGATTTGATGGTTTTTTTATGTAACCTAATTCCAAACAAGTTCTGATTTACAAAAAGGCATAGGATGCTCAAGCAAAGGAATTGCTGGGTCTGGAAGTAAAGAAGAGGATTATTCAGAGGTTAGAAAGGTAAGAAAAATATCAGACCTACAAGGTTGAAGCGACCTCAAATAGATTTGGATGACGAGAGAGTTTGAATCTCTGAAGATCAGGAGAGTTTGGGTGCTCCTGAAGATGCATCCAAACAGGGGAGAAGTATTGAAGATATTGATGCTGATGTTGATGTTTCTTTAGTTGATGAAACTCAAGAGAGACAGGATGATGACTTAATGTTTGATACTGGAGTTTTGGAGGATGATGAGATGCATGTGGAAGCTAAAGTTGATGGGAAAGAAGAACAGAGTACTAAGCCTGATGATAGTACTGCTGGTGAAGCAGTTACTACTGCTAGTGTTGATGATAGTGTTGTTCCTACAACTATTGAGGAAATCACTTTGGCTCAGACACTTATACAGATTAAAGCAGCTAAGCCTAAAGTTGTTACTACTGCTGCTACAACAACAACAACTACAAGACCCAAGGATAAAGGGGTGGTTGTACAGGAGCCAAGTGAGTTCAGAGTTCCACAAGAGACACAACCTTCAAGTTCTAAAGATAAAGGAAAAGGTATTATGATTGAGCCTGAAGTTCCTTTGAAGAGAAAAGATCAAATTGCTCTTGATGAACAAATTGCAAGAGATATTCAAGCTAAGTTGGATGTCTTAACTTAATAGAAGAGCAAAAGCTAGCAAGGAAACAAGAAGAAGAAGCCAACATAGCATTGATTGAGTCATGGGAAAATACACAAGCTATGATGGAGGCTGATAGATTGCTGGCTGAGAGACTCCAATCAAAGGAAAGAGAGGAATTGACAGATGAGGAAAAAGCAAAACTATTTATGGAACTGATGGAGAAAAGAAGAAAGCATTTTGCTGCACTCAGAGCACAAGAAAAGAGAAACAGACCTCCTACCAAGGCACAAAAGAGAACTCAAATGTCTACTTATCTTAAGCACATGGGTGGATATACATACAAACAGCTAAAAGGAAAGAGTTTTGATGAAATTCAAAAGTTGTTTGATAAGGAAATGAAGAGAGTAAATACCTTTGTGGCTATGGGTTCTGAGGTTCAGGAAAGAAAAGAAAACAAGGAAGAAGGTAGAGAGGAAACAACTAAAGGGAGCAGAAAGAAGATGCTTGGAAGGAAAAGAGCAGGGAAAGAACAACAGAAAGAATCCTCAAAGAAACAAAAAGTAAAGGAAGAAAAAGAGTCAGAGGAAGTTGATGAAATTGATGAAGCTGAGCTAAAGAAGCTTTTGGTGATTAAAAAGGATGAAGATATAGCAATTGATGCTATACCACTTGCTACCAAATTACCAGTGATTATTGATTATAAGCTTCATAAAGAGGGTATGTTGGTACATTATCAGTTGATAAGAGCAGATGAAAGTTCCAAGAGATATTCTTCAATGATAAGGATGCTACAAGGAATAGACAAAGAAGACTTGGAAGCACTTTGGAGGATAGTGAAGGCAAAGTATGGTGATACAAGGCCTGACAATGAGTTTGAAAGAGTGTTGTGGGGAGATTTAAAAGTTATGTTTGAACCAGACAAAAGGAGTGATGTATGGAGAATTTTACAAGGATACAGGGTGACCATTTAGAAGTTGATTGATTCATCTGGAGTTCACTTTGTAAGGTTTGATAATCTTCACATTTTTATGTTGGTTGAAAAGAGATATCCCCTCACACCAATCACCATCGCCAATATGCTAAACAAGAAACTTCAAACTGATCATCAAAATGAGATGTGCTATCAACTGCTAAAGCTTTTGGTGAAACATCAAAAAGGTCTATGAAAGGTTTGAATGCATCTTCCTAAAGTATGATGAAGACTTTTAAAGAAGAAACTTGAAGATTCAAGAGATAAACATCAAGTTTAGGGGAGAATTGTTGGAATTTAAAAGACTTCATGGATTCTTAGAAGTTACTACTGCTCAGGTACATAATGGAAATTATGCTAAGTGGTTAGTACTGGTAGTATAATGTCACCACTGCTAGTTACTACTGTTAGTATAATTTAGTACTGATAGCATAAAGTTACTGTTGTTAGTTGAAGTTAAGACTGCTTAGTGTTGAAGACTAAAATATAAGCTAAGTAGTTAGTGCTGCTAGTAGTAAAAGTTAAGACTGCTAGTACAAGTTACTACTGTTAGTGTATATTAGTACTGCTAGTACTAATGTTACTACTGCTTATGTTTATTAGTGCTGCTGGTGGAAAGATTACAATTGTTTGAAGACTTTCTACTGTCAAGAGGATAAAGACGAATTAAAGAGATAAAGATTGTTTGGAGAACAAGAATGCGTGTGAAGATAAGTGTTGAGATATTTATGTACAAGATATACATAATGTATTTATTTAGAAGATTACGTTTATGTTTAGAAAAGATTGAGATATCTTAGGAATATATTGTAAGCCGACTAGGACTCCTTAGTCTATAAAAGGAGGCTCTAGGGCATTAGTTGATTAATAAAATCAAACACAAAAACACACAGTCGTATCATTATCAGTTTTCATAGTTGTCAAAGTCGATTGAGAAAAGCTTCAAGGTTGTAAACCCTAGTACTAAGTTAAGAGTACTCGTATTATTGATCTAATAATATTGGAGCGTTTGGTTATATCTTTGTTGTTCAAGATTACTGTTTCATTGATTTTACTTCTAGAGTATTAAGGTGTAGATTCCGCATACACTTTAATATACATACAAAGTTTCTACAACAAGTTATTTTGGATTTATCTAAGGTAATTTAACCTTAGACAACCTAAGGAATCGATCTAGGTTTGGGATCAACATTATATGCCCATTCCATTTAACTAGAAAACCCGTTAACCCTTTACCATACAACCCTTTTAGTATTACACCGTTAGTCCTTAAGGACTAAGCAGCTAGTCCTTGCCCCTTTGCACCGTTAGTCCAAAAGGAGTAACGGTGTCACTCCTTAACCAAAACAGGGCAAACGCTTGTTATCTTTCATCTCCCCCAAAACCCTTTTCCTGTCAATCAACACTATTTAGCCATCCCTTTCACTTCACCCTGCAACACGACAAAACAACATCACACCCCAAAAACCTCAACCCTACTCACAAGAAGCCAATTCCACCTTGGCAATCCCCTATAACCTCATTTGTTGATGGAACAGAGATAAAAAAATGAAGGGCTTTGATTCAAGACCTTGGAGAACAAGAAAATTAAAGGGCCAAGATGAGTTCTAGAAACTCCTCACAGAAGTAACACAACAAGCACATGTGCCTGCTTGAATTCGGCTATATATATAAGCTTAATTTTCTTGGAGGATATGTAGCTTAGGAGTAGTGTAGCCTTGTTTTTTTACTTATTTTTACTATTTATTTTACTTTAACATGTACTTTCCTTTCAAGCATTGTAATCTTTTAATGTTTAATGAAAGTTTCAGTTTTTAAGGTTTTATGTTAACTTGTTTTACTCTTATGCTTTTTATGTTAAAAACTATTTCCAAGTCAAATTTTTATAAGCTTTTTGAGTTCTTATAAGTCATTAAGTTCTGTTTCATACACTCAAAGTTTTATGGTATTAAGCTTTATGTATGATAAGCCAAATTTGGAAGGGCTTATGGGTTTACTAGCTTATCTCTGATAAGCTAAAGCTAGTACACTCTCATTTTCATTTTTAGCGTATTTACTTTTCATTTGCTTATTTATGCTTATTATCTGCTTATCTACTTATTATTGCTTAATGTTGCTTATTTGTGTTCATTCTGTCTTAGTTCAGCTTAATGTACTTAACTTATAGTTTATAAATGTTTAGTTTTAGTTTTCTTAAAATCTGCCCCATTTTTAATTAAAACTGCTTGATAGCTTAGCTTAATGTAAGATTGCTATTTCTCTTAGGGTTTTTGCTTAATTATTCTTATTAGCATACCCTTACTCTTTTTAGCATTACAAGTCTGTTTTAAGCTTTAAAATGGATTTTCATTTTTAAAGGGGTGTTTTGGCACAAGCGTGGTAACTATGGTATAACCGCTGCTTTGAGCCTTGTCTTTGTGCATTAAGCTAAATTCATTAAGCTCTAATTAGGTCCTTTGATAAGTTTTAATAAGTTTTTATGGTTAACATTTTAGTTTTAAGGTCTTGTCTATTAAATTTTTAGAAACTGTGTGTTTTTACTTATTCAAATTACTTATTTTTAGATTTTACTTATAAGTTGCTTTTAAGGCTTGGAATTTGTTCTAAAATAGCTCATTATGCATAAGAAAGAATGAGTCTTAGTCCTGCATTTGACAATTGTGGTGTAGACATAATCTGCCCTTTTTTCTAAAGTTTATAGTTAAAATTTCTTATTTAGCCAGTTTTAGAACTTAATTTTAAGTTAGTGTTAGGTTGTTTTAGGTTCTGAAATTTCTTTCATAAGCTCTTTGGTGTATGAACTTGATCTGTTTATGCTTATTTTTTAGGTTATTGATATTTATTTTTTATTTTGAAACTTATTTACTTGCTTAAAAATAGGCTTGCACTTTTGCTTTTGTCTTTTTAAAAACTTGAAAAACTCAGCTCATACTGAGTAAAACAGCCTTTTCATAAGCCTTTTTCATAGCTTATTTGATTTTCAAAATGCTTTTTAATTGTTGTTTTAGATAGTTTGTAGGATAAGCTTTAGAGTGTTATAAGTCATTAAGCCATAAGGATCTCATTTGGGGCTTAAAATTAAGCCTAAAAGTGCCTTTTTGGCTGTTTGATTACTAGTTTTGGCCAATAAGCTTATTAGCTTTCCTGAGCTTATTGGCTTATTAGATTTTCTTTAGTTGTGTTTAGAGTGCTTATTAGGATAGGTTTAAGGTTCTGTTAGCTTATTTAGCCTAGGGTAGAGCTTATTCAAGCTTATTAGCGTTGTCAGTTTAGAATTTTAAGTTTAAGATCCTTGTAAGTGAATCTGTCATTTAAGCTAGTTTTAGTCGATTTTTGTCAAGCTTATTTTTATTCTTAGTGCTTATTTAGTTTAGCCTTTAGATTGTTTTTGCTTATTTTCTTTTTCTTTTTGCTTATTGTGTCTAAAAATGCTTAACAGTTAGTCCTTTAAGTCACTTAGTTTAAAAAGCCAAGTTTGTCACCTTTTAGAGCTTATTTCCAGCTTTTAGTTAGTTTTATAAAAAGTGTTTTTACAAAAAGTGTTTATTTCCAGCTTACGTTTAAGTGTGTAAAAAAGTTTTGCAAATAAAAATACTTGGGAAATTGGGAAGTCATGGGTGAGCAAGGCTCGGACCCGTGACCTCCACAACCTCTACCAAGCACTTTAACACAACACGCACTCACCAACTCGCCCTTGATTCTTTTCTGGTTATGGTTTGCACAATTAATTACTTAACACCATTTTAGCCTTTTTAGTTGTAAGCTCGTTTTAGCTTAATTCTAGCTTATTCGAATAAGCTGGTGATCCCAATTTATTTTTCCTAGGTCTAGCTCACTCTTAAGTACTTTTTGTGATTTTTTTAGAATTTTCCAAATTATTTTACTAATTTTTATGCATTTTTTAGATTAAAACTGTTTTTAATTCATAATAAATAAAATAAAAGTCAAAAAAATATAATTTTTTTTTTCGAAAATTTTCTTTTATCATTTAGGATTTTATAAAAATTAAATTTTCATTTGTAAGGTTAAAATTTTAGAATTTAGTTTTTTAAAGAGCGGGTTTTGATTCCCGTTATCGTTTTTAGGTTTAAACCTTTATTTGCTTTCGTTTTTAGCGTGCCTTTACTTGTTTTAGCATATTATTAGTAGAAATAGATAACCAAATCCAATTTGTGATATTCAAGCATTGTTCCACAAACGTTACCTCGATTTTTAAATTCGCACCTCGTCGGGACACGACCCGGGAAGGTTTTTAGGGATTTTACTTTGGTCAAAAGTAAAAATATTTTAAAAAGCCTCACGAAATACTTCTCTCTCTATTATTGATATTTTTGAGATAATTCTTATTATTATATATTTATATTTATTATATATATATTTATATATAGTAAAGGAGTTATTTTAAAGCGAATCAGGTACCGATAAACTACCCGTCATAATTGCTAAAGACTTGTAAGAAGATGAGAAAGTTTGAATTCTAAAGGTTTTAAAGTCACACAAGCGTGCCATCGCTTGGAAAATCTCCGATATAAAGGGCATCGACCCTCAATTTTGTACTCACAAAATATTAATGGAGGATGACTCTAAACCGGCAATTCAACATCAAAGACGGGTTAACCCAAAAATTCATGAGGTTATCATATAGGAAGTTATCGAGGAAACAATGGAGGTCTTCATGGACAATTTCTCGGTCTTCGGGGATTCGTTCTCTTCATGCCTCTCCTATTTAGACAAAATGCTCAAACGGTGCGAAGATACTAATTTAGTTCTAAATTGGAAGAAATGCCATTTTATGGTCAAAGAAGGCATTGTTCTAGGACATAAGATTTCAAAGTCTGGGATTGAGGTCGACAAAGCTAAAGTTGATGTTATAGCTAAACTCCCTCATCCGACTTCTGTTAAAGGCATTCGAAGTTTTTAGATCACGCCGAGTTCTATCGTCGATTTATTCAAGATTTTTCTAAAATCGCCTGGCCAATGACCCATCTTCTTGAAAAAGATACCCCTTTCATCTTCTCGAAAGAATGTGTTGAATCATTTAATATACTTAAGAAGAAGTTAACCGAAGCTCCGATTTTAGTTGCCCCCGATTGGGACCTACCATTCGAAATTATGTGTGATGCTAGTGATTACGCGGTAGGTGCAGTCTTGGGGCAACGTAAGACCAAACATTTTCAGCCTATACACTATGCTAGTAAGACCATGACGGATGCTCAAACACATTACACTACGACGGAGAAAGAATTATTAGCCGTGGTGTATGCTTTTGAGAAATTCTAGCCTTATTTAGTCTTGTCTAAGACCATATAGTGTATACGAACCACTCGGCTCTTAAATATCTTCTTGCCAAGCAAGATGTAAGACAAATAGAAGGAAGGAAATTGCTCTGTAATTCTCCTACTCCAAGAATTTGATGTCATTATTTGTGATAAAAAAGGAGCGGAGAATCTCGCGGCCGACCACTTGTCAAGACTTGAAAATCCCCATCAAATTGAGCTTGAGAAACAGGAAATTATGGAAACAACTCCTCTCGAGACACTTGGGATGGTTACTTTTCGTGGTGATTTGAGTACCACATGGTTTGCCGACATTGCAAACTACCATGCGAGGAATTTTATTGTGAAAGGGATGTCGTCCCAACAAAATAAAAAATTCTTCAAAGATATGAAGCATTATTTTTGGGACGACCCCTACTTGTTTAAGATTTGTGCGGATCAAGGGATTAGACAATGTGTTCACGGCTTGCCATAATGGACCCACCGGGGGACATCATGGTGCCAACTACACCGCTAAAAAAGTCTTTGATTCCGGTTTTTATTGGCCTACTATCTATCGAGATGCCCATGACTTGGTCACACGTTGTGACGCTTGTCAACATCAAGGCAACATCTCGCAACGTGATGAAATGCCTCAAAATGCAATTTAAGTTTGCGAGATCTTTGACGTATGAGGAATCGATTTCATAGGCCCGTTCCCGTCTTCTTGAGGGAACAAGTACATTCTCATGGCCATTGATTACTTGTCTAAATGGGTTGAAGCAAAGGCGCTCCCCACTAATGACGCCCGAGTTGTTTGCAAAATTTTAAAATCTCTCTTCGCCCGATTTGGGACCCCTCGTGCTATCATTAGTGATCGCGGTACCCATTTTTGCAATGACCAGTTTGCAAAGGTCATGCTTAAATACGGAGTTACTCACCGTCTCTCCACCGCGTATCACCCACAAACAAGTGGGCAAGTTGAGGTTTCCAATCATGGTTTGAAATGTATCTTGGAAAGGACCGTAGGTGAAAACCGTGCTTCATGGTCCGATAAGTTAGATGACGCCTTGTGGGCCTTCCGTACCGCATTCAAGACACCCATCGGGTGCACTCCTTATAAGCTAGTGTACGGAAAGGCTTGTCATCTTCCTATCGAACTCGAGCATAAGGCCTATTAGGCCTTAAAGCATTGCAATTATGACTTTGTGACCGCGGATGATCACCGAAAAGTTCAATTGAATGAATTAAATGAACTATGGGATCAAGCCTACAAGAACTCTTTAATCTACAAAGAGAAAACGAAGAAGATTCATGACTCCAAGACTAAGAACCGCGTTTTCAACGTTGGTGATCGAGTTCTTCTCTTCAATTCTCGATTAAAGATCTTCTCGGGCAAGCTCAAAACCCGTTGGACTGGGCCGTTCACCGTTGCTCAAGTATTCCCTTATGGCACCGTCGAGTTATCTCAAACCGACGGGCCAAACTTCAAGGTGAACGGTCATAGACTCAAGCACTATTTTAGAGGGGACATACCACCCATGGTTGTCCCGGATCTCCAAACTTTCCCCATGGACCAATGAATTCGGGGACGAGTCAAGCTTAGTGACTCTTTAATAAACAAGCGCTTCGTGGGTGGCAACCCATGCTTATCCTAATATATTTATAATAATAGTAATGAATAAGTGTGTTGTGAGGAGGCTCGCCTCTTCCTTTCTCGTGTTTTGTGGTTTTTGTTGTATGTCCAGGATTGCCTCGGATTATGAAGCCTCTCGTGCTCGTGGTTTTGTCCTTCGTTCACTCGAGCTTCAATCCTTAGCATGATTATGGGAATCCAATATCCTAAATCTTATCGACTAACGTTTATCTTTGAGCATACTTAATAAACGGCTTTAGATTTACGTAGAGACCCTTCTTAAAACATTGAGGACAATGTTCAATTCTAGTATGGGGGGATCTATCGATTTGATTGTGCCTGCAGTCGTTGTTTTCACGTAATCCCGTTTTTACCACCAAAATACCAAAAAAAATGAAAAAATTTAAAATTTTCAAAAATAAAATAAGTGTTTTGTCACAATGTTTGACTTTCCTGCTGGGTAGAATAAGAATAAATTTTGACTCGATCGAGCGTGTTGAGCTCTAGCTTGTCCCTTAACTTTTAGACTAAGCATTCGCAGATCTTTTTATTAAAGATTTTAAATTTGCGAAGAACGAGAAATGATAGAGTTAATTATGAGTTAGATGCTAAACAAGGATTATTTGGAAATCTTACAAGCTCATAAGTGTAATTTGTGGCTTTTTCTCCCATTAGCTCCTAACCTGACTAATAATAAGTGAAACTTAAATCAACTACTTTTGAATTTTAAAAGTAGTCGATAAATTTTTTTAGTCTTAGTTCAAATTTATACTTAAATTTTCTAAAAAGAAATTTTCTCTAGATATCTTGGTAATAAAGTTTTTATGTTATATATATATATATATATACATACATAAAGTAATAATAAAAACTGTGGGCTGATAAAAGTTTACTGCCTCTTGCCGGCTCACAACCGATGTGGCAGTCTTTAAAAGAAGGCCCATAGTAAGAATAATAATCTGAGACTGATAAAAGTTTGATGCATCTTGCCGGCTCACAACCGATGTTGCAGCCTTCAAAAAGGTCGAGGATTTCAATTGTATCATGGTCATGTTAATGCTAAGTGTAATATATGTGATTTAATAAATATAAGGAAAATCTCTTTTTCTTAAATTTAAATATGCTTTCGAACTAAGACTATTTCATTTTAAGTTGTGATTTTTCTAAATAAATTATGTATAAACGGGAAATCCAAGGGTTTTGAAACCGAAGGTCCGTGAGTCTCGATACTAGTCTCTGTGGGGTGTCAAAAGCTTGGTCACTTAGCCGCAAGGTTGGGATGTGCCGAGACGAAAGTCGCTACATGGGATGATCTCGCCTTCAAACTCATTACTTTTTGGGTGGAACGTGACGCATTGAAATTTTGCAAAATGTTTGATCTATGGTTGAAATTCGAAATAAGCACATTCACCTAAGATATAATAATTGCCATGAGTAAAAAGTTCACAAGTTACAAGTATGAGTAGTGGTAGCATCTTAACTTATATTTAATGGTGATTTCATTTTTAAGCTTGGTTTGGAACAAGTGAAAAGTCGGGAACGATGAATTTATCCTTTTTGTGGCATTTTAGGATTGAAATGTTTCTTGTTCTATGATCCCTAACGGTTATGAAAATAAAAAAAGTCAAACATGTTAGTTAGTTGCTTAAGAAGAAAAGTGCAAAAAAATGAGAAAAAGAGAAAAATATAAAAATATGTATGGGAATAAGTGTAAATATTTAAAAATGGTAAAAATGGGGCTTTTCAAAAATCTTGATTCCTTAATTCCTCTTGATGAACACTTAGCTACTTGTCGAGGTAATTAGTCGAGGTGGATTGAGATTCTTGGTTTTCTAAAGTGTTTACTTATGGCATTGCGTGAGGACACGGCAATATCTTAGTATGGGGGATTTTGGTATGTGCTTAAATACACATACCTTTTAACTAATAAAACGAGCCTAAATGACCAAAAACGAACATAAAATGCCAAATATATGCTTGTTTTGCTGTTTGTATTGTGCAGGTAACGGATATTCAGAAAAGGACAAAAACGAAGCCAAAACGACAAAACTGAGCACGAGAATGAAAAGAGCGCGAAAAGTCAAGTCAACCAGTCAAAAAGTCCAAGTCAAAGTCAACCAGTCAAAGTCAACAAGTCAAAGACGAAACCGAAGCCGAAGATATAAATATCCTATTGGGCCAACCCGTTCCTCACTTAATGGGCAGGATCAGCCCATAAGTATTTATTTAACAATACTAGGCCCAAAACCCATTTTGTAAATTAAAAAGCCCAATTCCATTTTATTTAAAATCCTGGCCCGAATCCTTTTATAACAAAAGCCCAATACTAAACCCAATCCTACTTAACAGCTGTTAACCCATAAACCCTTTACCCCTTTTGCATCGTTAGTCCTTAAGGACTAACATTGCTAGTCCAAAAGGAATAACGGTGCAAATACTTAACAGAAACAGGGCAAACGCCCATTATACCAAATCAAACAATAAAACAACACACCCTTTGATAAGGTCGTTTTTACACGCATCAAATAAACCCTCAAATGTATAATATATATTTATAAAACATATACGTATACGTAAGCTAAGTATCTTACAAATTATTCTTAGGAAAGAATAATAAGTAATCAACACGGGTATCGTTTTCCTCGGTGAGAGGTGAATGGAAATCTACGTTCAAGTTGTAAATCGAGCTTGATTGTCATTCAAGTTTTTTTGGTTTTTGTTTTAAACTATTTTTATACTAAAAATTAAACTAATATTAATTTTAAGAATTAAAACTACAAGATTAAACTAAAATTGATCTAAAAGATATAAATGACAAATATGCTTGCTAAGTGACGTGAAAAGTTCATCAAGTGTGAATTAAGGTTTATTAACAAATTAATTTCCTTAGAAAAGATAATTATCTCACAACGTTGGTTTATTTTGACAAAAATCTCTTAAAAAGATATTAATTACTAGATGTCTAGTTTGACTATTTCTTCGGCTTTTGCCCTTTGAAACATTCAAACTATAAATCTAAATAATCGAAGTTTATTTATTAATTAAACCTTTTTTCAAATCCACACTTAATTCCCAAATCACTATATCACTCAACAATCACTAATAAAACTACTCACTACTCATAATGATGAAATAAGCAAAGCAAAATATTTTATACTAAAGCTACACTAATTAATTAAAAAATGATAGAAAATGGAACCGAATTGAAGAGCCGCAAATAAACGAATACCACCCGATTTATTTAGCTAAAACAAATAATCAAATTCGGTCTAGCTAAATAAACCCTTAAGCTCCGCGCCTCATGAGTTGACCGGTACCAAAAGCAACACAAAAATCATAAACAAAAACTCAAACTGTTAAAGTTAATAACAGTTTTATAACAATTCCAAGTTTGTAATTCCTGCTACATTAAACTACTTTGGCCCATCGAAATCAACAAACCAAATCAAAATTCCAAACAAACATCTTGAGGCCCAATAGAAAACAAAGGCCCAATCAACTAACGAGGCTCAATACCCGAATTATGGAATAGAACCAGCGAAACATTTTTTTCTATATTGTGACTAAAATTAAACAACACCAAAATGAATTTTCTAAACCAAATAAGCTGAGCCTTTGATAAGCTAGTATGAATCCTTCAAATAAGCTAACTACGAGCTTTTTAACAACTTATTTCATTCGGCAACTTTTAAGCTCCTTTTTCAAATATTCAACTTAATGAGATCTACGCTAATAAACTAAAAACGAAACAATAAGCTAACTAAACCTAAAACAAGAACACGAGATAAGCACAAAGCAACTTATTCGTAACCTTTTTCCACAAATAAGCTAAATCCGAATCCACTTTCCAAGCTTTATAAGCTCAAACCAAAATGAATAAGCTATTAATAACTTACCGATCTAAGAAATATTAAGCTTGTAAATTCAATAACCAAAAATGATTTTAAAACAACATTATAAACTAAAATGGTAAAATAGATAAGCTATTCGATTCAAGAGGTAACTAAAGCTTATTAATAAGCTGAATTTTAACTAATAGTACTTTTATATTAATCGAATAAGCTCAGATTTTGAAATAAGCAAAACATAATAAGCTACTTTTGATTTTCATCTAAAATAAGAAAATAAAACAAGAGAAATAAGCAACTAAGAAGTGTCCAAACAAACCTCAAACTCCATTTCATTAATAAGCCGAAGTACAAATTAAGCTGGAACAATAAGCTGAGATAAGCTAAGAGTGCTTTTACATTAATATCTAAATAAGCTATATCTGAAATCAAAACTAAACTTAAACTAATACTAACGCTACTATTTTGAAAGTGTAAAAAAAATCTGAAAAGAAGGAATGAATAAAAATCGAATACCACCCCCCTTAAATAGCAGCTTGAATGGATCATTTATTGCCAATGATTTGGGTCTCGGTAAGGACGTCTCGTAACCGCCACAGATCCACCATTTGGAGTCCGACACGTGGCCCTTTGATGCGTTCATACAACGCAAGGATTACTGGGTATTTGATCAAAATTTACACATTGAAATGAAATGAAATAGCCCCGCCACGTGGCTTACTCCCATTCGTCCAATCCAAAGTAGTGCTCTATCATGTGACTTCTTTGTGATTTAATTAAATCACACGTGACTATATGTCATGGTGACATCACACTTCAAGATTCAATTTTAATATAAACATTGTTGGGCTTTGTAAAGAAGTGGGCTGACCCAGCCCATAAAATGGGTTACGTGCTGGCCAAATAAAATCCGAGCACCGTTGGACTCGTATTCCTCGCTCTTTTCCACTGGTATGCTCAGGGACTTTTCACGACTTCATCTTTGCTTTAAGTAATAATTAAACTTGACTAAAATTTACCCGATAATTCACGTTGTTGCATCATTCAATCCTTTTACATGCTAAACATAAAAATACCAACAAACATATTTTTTTTTTTCAATATAATTATCCCAATATTTTAGCATTTTTTAGTCCGTGTTATAATTTTTACGGTATAAAAGAAAGTATATTTTAGCAAATACCAAAGTTCCGCCCACAACTAAGTCATTGTTGGTCCCAGCACGGAAAGTGAAAGTAAAACAATACCCAAATAAATAATTTTATCCCCCTTAATAACTTATACCCTCTACAATCAAACAAGAACATAAAAGATCTATAAGAGGGTCCAAAAATCATTTAAATCGCAAACACCCCCGTTACCCTTTTTTTAATTATTCTTTTTTCTTATATTATTTTTTTGAATGTTTTTTTTTTTTATATGCCATAAAACCAAATATTCCAAAACCTTCCCAAACTAATCCTTTGAAAAGTAGCAAAGTCTTTTGTGGGGAAAGTTAAGAAATCACAAGTTTTAAAACACCCAGCTTTCCCATTTTTCAATATTTTTCCATTTTTATGATTTTTATAATTTTCAACTTACAACTTATTCATGTGTGACATAATGTATTGCTTTCATTATTCATTGATAACTTTTAGGATCACGGAACAAAAATCACAAAAAGTGTCCAAATGGATAAAATTATCATCCCCGACTTTCACTTCTCCAAGCCAAGTTAAAAACAAGATCATTGTAAAATACAAGTTATGATCCTAACACTACTCATAAAAGCTAATTGTGTATTACTTCTCCTCCCTTATTCCTAATTTTGTATCTTAAGATTTTATTTAAGTCATATACCCGAAGGCTCTTTAAGACTTTATTTTGATACTTATTGATTCCAAAAATAAAGTGTAATGGTTAAAACACAATAATTAGCTCCTATCCCTTTTCAAAAGATCAAATGTCATCAAGAATGAAGTCCACATCGAGGCAACCAAAATTTGGCTTTTATTAAGCTACTTAGGTTCCATTCATGTCATATACCCTAAGGCTCTTTAAGACATAAATGGAACAATCTCATGTGCACCATATACCCTAAGGCTCTTTAAGGTACAAACAAGACAAAAAATTAAGCAACATTATCCATTCCATATACCCTAAGGCTCTTTAAGGAACGAATAAGGCTATAATTTCACTTACCCCATATACCCTAAGGCTCTTTAAGGGATAAGCAAAATATTTATTCATGTGATACATATAGTATGCCAAATTAAGTATTCCTGATGTATACTTATCTTGATCACAAAGGAACTAAAGAAAACTTCTATGAACTAATTATTAACCAAAAAAACCGCACAACTCTATTTATTAAACAATAATATATAAAGGTGAAACAAGCTAATGGGAGAAAAAGCCACAATTAACACTTATGAGCCTTAAAGAAATCCAACTATTCCACGTTTAGCATCAAAACTTATATTCTACTCTATCATCTCTTGTTCTTTACAATTTAAAATTCCTAATAAAGAATCTAGTAAATGCTTAGCCTAATAAATCGATCTTTGCATATTTAAAATAAATTATGGGAACTTGCAAAATCTTGACCTTTTCAAGCTAGACTTGCTTTTTATAGCTCCTTGTATAAAAGATTAGCAAATTTCAATCTATTTATGTTAAGGAGAAAGCTAAGATATAAAACCGGTCGGGTCAAAATTTACTTATGTTCTTGATTTGTTTTGTAACTAACCTTTAAAATATATATATAAATATATAATACTTATAAATATATAATAAGGATAATTATCAAGAAAATCAATGAAACCGGAAGTAGTATATGATGTTCCCGGGTCGTAGTCCCAACGAGGAGTGAATTGGAAAGTCGAGAGTCGGTTTGATATTTGATGTTTGAATGAAAAAAGATTTGGACTTGGTTTTTCTAATTAAAATGCAAAAACAATTAAAGAAAACCTACCCACACTTAGAATGGAACATTGGCCTCAATGTTCAAAAATGTCGGGTTTTCCCCCCACACTTAGGAATGAAAAAGGCAAATGCAAAAAATTCCAAGTGTGAAAGGGGAAACACAATAATATACATGATCAGGATTAAGGATTCCAAAATAAGCAGAAGATCAAAAACCGGATAATTGGAGGATTGAAAACAAGCACGGGTCTTCATGATCTTAAAGAATCCTACAAGCAAAAACAATACCACAAACCATAGAAAGAAGCACGCCCCCACACTTATGCTATAAAATAACACTCTCACGTATTAATCAAGAAAATAGAAAGAAGAAAAGACACTGGTTGCCTCCCGAGAAGCGCTTGTTTTTTAGCGGAGTCTCTAGCTTGACTCACCCCGAATTCCTTTGTCCTTGGGGCAGAAACAGAAAAATGGAAAAATCACAATCGGATTTTCATATGCCACCGGCTTAAGAGAAGAAAAATGAAAAGTGGAAATGCCGTGGTCGAAAATAGTATCCTCACTCCCGGAAGAGAGAAGAAAAGAAGAATCCACCGAATAAGTGAGATAAGGAAGAAATATTCGGATAACAAATTTGATGGGAAAATAATGGTGATCCTCAAAGGTTAACTTCACAAATGTCAGAGAAAAACTCTTCTCATGAATCCCGGGGTCGAAAACTTTGTGCTCGGTAATCAAATCATCAATTGGAGCATCGTACAAAATCTTCTTCCAGTCATTTTCTTTTGATTCCAAATCAAATAAATCATCATTCTCTTCGAGAGGCGGTTCATCGATGAATCCCTCGAGAATGGAAACAATGCTTATAGACGGATCATGGTGAAGTAGAAGCTCAACGTCGTCTCTAGGAGTGAAAAACTCATCCTTATTAGAATCGGAAAGAGGTGTGACTAGGAAAGTCGACTCATCAAGGTTGGAATCATAAGAAACCTTGCACTCGATGTCCTCTAACTCCTCATCAAAAAGAGGATTTACGTCACTAGAGATATATTCGTCGTCAAATTCGAAAAGAGGGTTCGAGTAAATTTTAACATCTTCCGGAACGTCCTCATCGGATAGTGACTCGTCATCACTAGAGGTAAAATCATTATTTGAATCGAAAAGAGGGTTAGAGAAAGTCACAGATTTTTCCTCAAAAATGGGAGAGAAATCATCACTCGAAGGTAAAACGCTCTCACTATCACTACCGGATGTATCCTCGGACTCTCTTGGGATTGGAATAAGATCCTCAACACTGGACTTTATGAATTCGTCTGATTCCTTTTCAGGAATAGTGCTAAGTTCCTCATTCCCCATTATGAGAGAGTCCTCGGGCTCCATAATAGAAGACACGGGTGCGAGAGCAATAGACGGAGAAATTTGAGGCATATCTTTTAAAGGAATAGAATACTCCTCGTCATCATCGTCATCATCGCAAGTAAAATTGAAATGTCTCGAAGGCTCAGGAGTATGAGTACTAATATTAGCCGCCTGCTTTCGTTGAATTACCATTTCACAAAATGATCGCACCATGTTGAAAATTTCATTATATGACTCTTCTAGTTTATCCCATCCATCGTGCACATCACTTATCCTTTGCTGATTAAGATCTTCTTGATGATTGATGGAATACTGCGGGGGTTGGTCAAAACCGGAATAGTTAGAATTATGCTCAAAGTGGTTTTGATTCATCGGTGACATTGAAACTTTCATGAGGACCCCCCACAGTTTTCACACAGCAAAGATATTGTTGAGAAAAACTCGGTGAATTTTGTGGATAATAATTATCACAAAAGTTTGATTGTAGTCACGTATCGGCTCATAGATAAAGCTTGGACAGCGTGAAAGTACAATCAGAACCGTAGTTATGATTGTTACCACAAAAATCACAAGAGTATGTCTCGTACTGAGGCTGTGGAGGTTGGTTGAAGAAGTTCGGTGTTTCATTATAAGAATAAGGATTTGGGTTATAGACAAACTCATTTCCGGATCCTACAGCTAACTACAACCCGGTACAGTTTTCCACCATTAAACGGACCTCCACACCAAGAGCAACCAAAACGGTAATACGAAGACATGTCGAAGAATTAAACGGAATAGAGGATAAAAAGAAAGAATTAAACGGATAAGGGGATAAAGGTGGATATTTTTTTGAAATTTTTTTTATAAAGATAATAAAAATAAAAAATATTTTTGGTATTTTTAATATTTATAAAAGAAAAGGAAAAATAAAATAAGAAGAAAAATATTTTTGGATTCTTTATAAGAACGAAAATAAACTTTCTGAAGAAAGGATCTTTAAGGCTCGAACACAAACAATTCCGTAAAAATCGCTACACCTCTCCCCGGCAACGACGCCATTTTGATAAGGTCGTTTTTACACGCATCAAATAAACCCTCAAATGTATAATATATATTTATAAAACATATACGTATACGTAAGACTTTAGGAAAAATAATAGTCTATCTTCCGAGTGTCGTTTCCACGGCAAGAGATGAATTGAAATTCATGAGAATGCTTCGTTTGGTGCTTGAATGACAAATATTTTGGTTTTGGTTTTTTTAAAACTATTTTTATACTAAAAATTAAACTAATATTAATTTTAAGATTTAAAACTACAAGATTATACAAAAATTGATCTAAAGGATATAAATGACAAATGTGCTTGCTAAGTGACGTGAATAGTTCATCAAGTGTGAATTAAGGTTTTACTTAACGAATCAATGTCCTTAGAAAAGATAATTATCTCACAACGTTGGCTTATATTGACAAAAATCTCTTAAAAATATATTAATTACTAGATGTGTAGAAGTCGTTTAACTAATTTTTCGAATTTTGTCCTTAAAATATTTAAACCACAAATCTTAAATAATAAAAATTATTAATTAATTAAACCTTTTTCAAATCCACACTTAAAATTCAACAATTTCCTTAACAACACTAAAAAAACTACTCCAACTCATAATGATCAAATAAGCAAAGCAAAAAATTTTATACAAAGGCTACACAAAAATAATTGTAAAAATGATAAAAAAATGAACCGAATTGGAGACCCGCAAATAAACATAATACCACCCCATTCAATTAGCAAAATCATATAATCAAATTTGATCTAGCTAAATAAACCCTTAAGCTCCTCGCCTCATGAGTTGACCGGTACCAAAATCTTAAAACAAAAATAAGTCACAAACTGTTAGCATTTAAACTACAATTTATACCACTGATTAGCAAAAAATCCCCAATTCAAGTTATTGATAAAACGAATGGGCCAAGGCCCAACAAGCAAAAATCATTTGTTTCAAAAGGATTTTACAAGAACAAACAAGTATAAAGAAACTGAGAAAAACATTCCAATAAAACTTAATCGCTCAAAACTAAAAAAAATTTCCTATTAATACGAAACAAAGACTAATATATCAAGCTAAATCTACTCCTTTTTTTTTAAAAGCAAGATCGACTCCTAAATAAGCTAAAAATCAAATAAGCTTAGAATAGCTTATACGAATAAGCAAGGAGGAAAGATGATTCGGCAAATAAGCTATAATAGCTTATTCGGACCAAAGAGAAGAAAAAGTAAAAAAAAATAAATTAAATAAGCCAAAGCTTATTTTGATTCCATAAGCTAATCAAAAGCTTATTTCTGATCTATAAGCTTAGTTCTATATCGAATAAGCTACAAGAAGGCTTATTCGATTATGAAAATAAACTAGGAACGAATTAAACTAAACATCTTATTTGGAAGTAAGCAAAAGCTTAAACATCTTATTTATAGGCTTATTTGAACGTTGCTTATAAAAGATAGTGAAAAAGATCTATTCCGAATAATCTATGTGTATAATGGCTTAATTGAGTACCTCAAGAAGATCTAATAAGCTGAGAGAAAAAATAATCCAGAGATAGAGCGTTGATTTTGTGAAAAGATAGAATTAAGAAAAAAAATAAGAAAGAATAAGGCCATAAGTAATAAGCCACTTAAACCAATATATCCAAACACATCTACATTAATCGCAATAATCAGAAGATCTTGTACAATAAGCAAAAGAAGCTTATAGAAAAGCTTTTACAAAAAAAACTAAAATAAGCTATAATGAAAAAATAAGCTAAAAAAACATTCTAACCAATTTTTCTAAACTAAAACTAAGTAATTCCTCGACGAAAATTCGTTACAACATTAAATAAAAGAAAGTGAAGTGAGGGTAAAAATCGTCTTTACAGGAGGCCAGACCAATAGGAGGTAATAGATCGAAGGTGTAAAAGAGATATTACGCACTGTAAGAATGTCTTCATCATTAATCTAAACATTGGTCTTGACAAACTACCTAGTATACAAGAAATATAGATCCACACAATCGTGCGAGAACACTTGGACTTATTGACACTAATGATTATGAAATCCTCAAATGGGCAGCGCCTCCACATGTCCATCTTATCCTCATTTAAAACGCAAACATAATTTCAATCTCTTAACGTGTATCATTTGATAGTTAAAAACAAAGAGTGCCCACGAGTCGGCCGATATGATTGGCTCAAAAAATAGTGGAGAGGCATTGTGATGCATCCAGAATTAATTAAAAGGCAACTCCACGTGAGCAACCCAATACATTTCCAGATTCATTCATACCTGCGAACAAAAATGGGCCATTTATAATGGCTTAGTCAAAAAGGGCTAAAGATAATATGAGACTGGGTCTTTCCCCATTAGGTTGGTCGGGCTGGCCCCAAGTAAAATCCATAAGGCAACTTTTGACTCGATTTTCCTGCGCTCTTACCACAGGTAGGCTGCGATGACTTTCACTACTTTATCATGGCATTGAGTAATAATTAGACTTGTACCAAGATTGATCCCGAAAATTCCCGTTTTTTTGCAATGCGCATCAGTTATGTCAAGCACCCTATTCACCTGAGAAATACATGCTTAAAAGTGTCAACATAAAGTTGGTGAGTTCATAGGTTTCTGTAAGTATAAATGTTAAAATCAAAGTTTATAAAGTGTGTATGACCATTTTAATCCTTATAATAGTCACAAAAATGTAAGTATAAATATTAAAATCAAAGGTTTATAAAGTGTGTATGACCATTTCAATACTTATAATAGTCACAAAACTGTAAGTATAAATATTGAAATCAAAGGTTTATAAAGTGTGTGTGACAATTGTAACACAAACAATAGTCACGAAAATGTGATTACGACCGCACTAAGTTCATAACACCGAGGCTCCAACTTGTATGTATGCCAACCTTTTCAGGCACTGTGAGTGTTTATGTTAATGTAGTTCAATGTTCTGACATGGTATACGCCCGTTAATTCAATCCGTCGAACTAGTGAGCGCTACTCACCCGAACGGGGATGTCAATTCCAAATAGATCTATTTTATAACATTCGCGCTTACCCACCGTAATTAACAGTTCATGCCACTTAAGCTATCCGTAATTATTTGAATGAAAGTAAAGTTGTTGCGTCCATAAGTGAAAACAAGTAATGTATCCTACCGTGAGATATGTAAATGAGTATGTAACGAGTTTGTAAACGAGTTTGTAATGAGTATGTAAACCAGTATGTAAACAATTTTATAAACGTGTATGTAAACGAGTATGTAAACAAGTTATGAAATCAAGTATGTAAACGAGTTTGTAAATGCGCATGTATTCTCCCCCAAAATAGTTCAAAACGAGTCAAATAGGGGACATGAAACTCACCTTAAGTGAAATGTATTGATTATAGAAAGATCAATAAAGTGGAACGTCACAGATGATCCGGAATGCAACCTAATTAATTGTATGCCGTATAAGAATGTATACTTAAATAATAATACAATAATGCATTTTATTAAGCTAGATCACCACCCGATAGTTTTGTTTAGCTTACAAGTAAAATGAATGTGTACATTACACTTGAATTAATTGTCCAACATGTAAACACTTGTAAAAATTATTGTTCATATGACCTTATTATTTTATGTCCAAGTAATTGTATATAAATAAACTTGTAAAAATAGTTTTTATGTTACCTTGTTATTTAATGTTCAAGTAATTACATATATGTTTAAACATGTAGAAAAATAGTCTACTAATCCAAGAATTATTTTAATCACTTACGCTTGTTTTACTATTTTTATTATTTCTAAAGTGTATAAATATATAGTTTAAATAATTTCATAAATAGTATATATAAAGTTTTAAAACGCGCATTAATTTTATATAGATGTTACACTAATATTTCTTAAGGTTTTTATATTCCAAACAGACCCGAAAACACTCGTAAACCTCATTTTAATTTCCAAACAGCAACATTGTTTTTGTAAAAAGATGCAGAAATTTTTATATAAAAGTTATCTAAGTTCAATGACGTTTACTTATTTTTAACACACTTTCGGGCTTAGAAAATCGCAACCTTATAGTAAAATATCATTCCGAGTAACATTGTAGTTCTTAAGCCGCAACGGGCCCGAAAGCCCTCAAAACACCAATTTAATTTTTGATCAAATTGTAGTAATATTTTTATAAAAACAGTTTTTATATAAATAGTTACCGGTATCTTAATAAATTCATAACTCCTTCGTTTTAACTTCATTTTTCGAGTTCTTTATATGCACGGAATCGTATTGAGACGTACTATCATAAAATCAAGTTTATATTTTGCCTAGAAAACTGTGCCAAAACAGTTTATACAAAATGTTCGAAATTTAATATATATACATTTGTTTTATAAATTTTTAACATGTTTTAATTTTTACAAGTCCTCTATGTCCAATACAAAAACATGTATAAAATTAAAGTCCACTAAATTTATAGTCCTCTAATTAACTTTCATTTCATGGTTAAATATCAAGAACAAAATAAATATAACATAACTTTATGTAAATTAATTAAAACAACAATAAAGCTACAACTAGTTTTATAAATCATCCAACACTTGTAGTATGTCAAATTAAATGTTTTTATGGATCTAACATATTAATAACATCATTTTACCATATGTATATATTTGCTTGATTATGTAAAAACATTGGTTCTTGTTGTAAACTTGTTAAATAAAAGTCTAGGTAGTGATTTCACTGATAAAAAAGATGCATTTAAACTTAAGAAATATGTATGAAAATAAGGAGATTTAGAAATGAACGTTGAGTGAAGAATGAAGGTGATGAACACTAATACCTTATGCAAACACTTATGTTTGTAGCTAGTCCTAAACCCACTTGATAATACTTGAATACTTGCTTGCAAAAATCAAACTATCTTGATGTTTTAGGTGTTATTGTAGCCGGCCAAAAGGAGAGAAAAAAAGAGATGTATGAATTGATTTTTGCTTTGTGGAGTGAAGTAATGAGTCTTGGTTTATTTAAGGTGAAAAGTGGTATGGTTTGGGCATTATAATAAGTGTATGAGACATTATAGGAAAAGATGGAAGACTTGCAAGATTTGATGGCACAAGCATGCCTAACCATGCTTGCTTGATGTGGTTTTTGGACCTAAAAAGGGATAAGACATGTCTTGGCTTATACATAGAGGTTACAAGCTTATGGAGGTCCTTTGGTTCAAGCATAATATAATTTAAGCTAGTTAGTGGAAGGTTTGGATTTAATTCATGTGTTGTATAAAATGGGACGGCAAGTTTAGTTTAAATGGGTAGAATTGTATAATATTTTGGGTATTGGGTATTATGGTGGGTATTTGTTGAAGTATAGTGGTTGAAATGGTTCCCATGCATGCAAAAAGGCTCCAAATTGCAAACCGTAAATGTTTTACGTAAAGTATAAAAATAAATCATGAAAAGTTATAAATTATCTTCCTAATAACTATATAACACTTATTGAACGTAAACTTTAATTTTTTGATGTTGGTTTACATTGATTGTTGATTTTTAGTTTACACGATTTAACTTAACGGTTGAAATTAAAAGTGAACGCGTAAAAGTTTAAAATGAATAGTTGAATATTTATTAACCTAAAATGATGTGAAAAATGCAGATTGTTACAGTCTCCCCGTGTTAAAAGAATTTCGTCCCAAAATTCAGTTTGAGTTGCCTTTCGGAATGGTGTTGGTGAAGAGGTGTGGGTACTTGTTACGGAATACTTGTCTTAACCCTCCAAAAATGTGCTAACCAATTTCGCTTTCTTAATATAGAGTATCATTGATGCGGGTTTCAATTCCTTGATGACGGTTAAACTTGCCGGCGAATTGTCCTAGAATGACTAACGATGCGTCTCGACTTTCTTGACATTGGATTCGGCGTAGGATGATGTCGACTTTATCTGGTAAGGTGGTGTAAAGGTCTACCTAGTTGCTATGGTTACTAATTTAGTTTCCCGTGACAAACACGTTTTTATAAATACGCACACAAAACTTGATATAAATAGTAAATTGGTTCTTGACAAGAATTTTTAAGGTGACTACTACTCATCATGGCATGGTTCTTCCTAAATTATACATAGGTGATCAGGCTATATATAATTGAGGACTAACGATGCAATGCTCATTTTTGTCAAGACAGTTTTACAATTTTGATAATATTTTTAGGAGTGGCTTGTATAATAAAATAAAGATTTAAAGTAGAATTGACAAAATTTTTACGACACATAAACTTGATAGATAATTTGAAATCATTCGTACAGTACAACGAAAATTTAAGAGAAAGTACAACGAGAATTCCTAAAGGAAATAGATTCTAAGATAGTTTCAACTTAGAGTTCACTAGGCAAGGCGTGCAATGATGAGCTAATATTAGCATTTTTTTTTGTTCAGGTGGCACTGAAATCAGTGTTCTAGGTATTGTCTCACATGGACAAATGCAATATTGGGTTGACGCAGATGAGGATGATGATGAAGGGGGAAGAATCAGAACCTTATGTCTAGACAACACCATCATATTGTGAGGAGTAATATTGATAATGTATTGCCATTAGTAACATTGACTGCATGGCCTCTCTTTTTGGAATTTTCACATTAATCTTTCGACTAGGCCAAATATAACATCGCAGTCCCTAATAAGACATGCAATCTTCATTTTGTTATTGTTTCAAAATAAATAAAAATACTTCTTAGAGTAAATTGCATTTTTGGTCCCTGTGGTTTGGCCAAATTGCATGTTTGGTCATAATCCTTTTGAAATTGCATTGAACGTCCCTATTTTAGAGTTTGGCTTGCATATTTAATCCCTGAAAAAAGTTAAATGACTAAAATACCCTCTAAACGACTAAATTACCCTTCTTTTTTACTTTCCTATTAGTTTATATTTTTCTTATAAAAACATCATCATCTATTCATATGTTGGGTTTGCAGTAGCAGATCTACAACAAATGCACCACCATATCTCATAATCTTTTTAGTTACTCACAATAAGCAATTCACCATTTTCTTGATTCTCATCTTCTCATCACTCAATATAAATCCTCTACTTAATATTTTCCAAATTAATTCAAAACCCACTTTACTTTCATCTTTAATTACAAAACCCTTTAATCATTTTTACTTAATTCAACCACATAAGGACACCAAGCAACGTACTGAGAACAATGAGGTGCTCATAACTAATATTCATCATCACTTTTCCTATCATGCTCCTTATAAAAAGAATTTGGGTTTTTCTTGAATCTTGAAAGTTGAAAATCATTTATTCTTGAATCTTGAAAGTTGAAAATCACTTTGTTAGCCTTAAAATATGTCGACTATACGGAATTACATTAGATATTGTAAGGCGTGACTTATAGGGACTAATAATGTCAAGTTAGGATAGTAAACAAGTCACACGCCTATATATACCCTCCTATACTTCTATAGGAGGGTGAGGATAATCATGTGTATCTCATAAGTGTGTGTGTTTTCTCCCTCTCTAGAAACATACACATCTTTCCTTTCTCTCTCTACATTCTAAAATATGCCTACTTATTTCTTTTATCCTTCCCGACCTTCGGATCATGTGTTTTAGGCTAGAATCTTATGGGTAACAATTGGCATCAGAGCTTAGGAGCATTTTGTGTTTGTGATTTGCTTATTTGATGGTGTTTGTAGCTTATTTAAGCTTTGCAAAGCTTAATTTTAAGCCAAAAAGCTTTGGCTTTTCATGGTTGGTGGTATTTTGTGCAAAAGCTTGAAACTTTCTTCTTTCTATAGTTTCTAGCTTATTTGTACAAGTGGCTTAGGATTTTCATAGCTTAAATTTGAGTTTGTATGGTATCCGGAATGATTTTTGTACTCAAAATCTTGATTCAAATTTTTCCGTGTTAAAAATCATCAAGATTAGGATTTTATGGTTCTTAATTGCTTAGATAAGCAGAATTACAAATTTTTTTGGGTAAAAAAAGCAAGAAGTACTTAATCTCAATTTTCAAAAAGTGAGTCATTTTGTGTTTTGAAAAATTTGAGTTTCCGACAAGTAGAATGCAAGTTAGCATTATGCATAGAAGGCGAATGATAGCAATCTTCATGGAAGGCAATTAACCGCACCAATGTTCAGTGAATAGCGAATTAGCAATCTTCACTAGAGAGGCGAATTAACAACCTTCACGAGGCGAATTAAACAATTCCATTCATAAGCTCTTAAAACCCTAAGCAACACGCTTGGTTTTCCTAAACCAAACGCGCCCTTAAAACTCTAAAAGCTCTTTTCGTGAACCTAATAAGCTATAAGCCATAAGCTGTTGTAATAAGTTATTTCTATAAGCTCACTTATCACTTTTATAACCATTAAAACTAATCCTAAAAGTCTTAACCCATCGGGTTATTGTTTCTAAACCAAACGTACCCATTTTGGATTTCTAAGCTCATAATCTCTTTTCATAAGCTACCAGCTAGTAAAACGTACTTATTTTAGCTTATAGTAATAAGCTATATGCTGCAAATTAATTTCAAGATTAAAATACAAAGTATATGGATTTCGGACTAGCAATGCAAACCGTATATGCATAAGGGATATATATTGTGACTTTTGAAATTATTAAACTTTCGGGCCAAAAGTGTAATTATCCTAAAGTTAAAACCACAAGGGCCTATTTTGCCATATTTCTTAGTTAAGGGTTAAATGTTTAAAATATAATTAAAGGGTTAAAAGTGTAAATTAATATATACCAAGGGTATATATTGTCATTTTCATATTCTCAAAGGTATAAAATGTAGTATTTTTATATTAATCATAAAATTATATTTAAATATTATAAGACTCGATTTTATTAAATCCCGACACATTTGTCGTTATCATTCGTCGATCGAAACACTATAAAATAATTATGTTATATATTTAACATAATTTATCATCCACTAGCTTCTGAAGAAACTTAAAAAGTTAAAATCCTATCATTTAAACTATAACGTATCACGTTAGTAGGGAATTTCATGTGATGAGCTTTCATTTGGGTATACGTTTTGACGAGATGCTGGATTTACGAGGTGTCCTAGCTCCTCAAACGTTTACTGCATGACCTCTGGATTATGATAGCCCGAACAGTGATACGATGTTTTCACAATCTAATAAACCAAAATTATTTACGTTAAACTTTATGAAATAAAGTTTTGAATGTCTTTCATAACCCTTTAATGTCTTTCAAAGTTCTTCAATGTCTTTCATAACCTTTCAAGATTGTTGCTTATGACAAGAACTTCTCGAGTATATGGTCGTACACGTCAATGATGCTTTCGAGAGTTCGAAACCATCATGGGAGGAAATGTGTACTTTGATGTAATCAGGTCAACTTCCAAGGGGAAGTAGTTTATACTACTTTACATAGTATGGTTTGTGTGAAGTATTATGCATACGTGGGAAGAATTGTTGCTGATCTCTTGCATGTTCCCCCGAACGGATATTCACGAAGACCAAAGGTCATGATATAGTATAAAAGCAGTATTAGTTGGTGTGGTTGGCGGATTCTTCTACAAAATTCCGCTGTACACTTTAAATGTCAATGATAGAAGATCGTTCGAGCTACATCAAAGTTTTAGAATCTGCTCAAGATACGGATATTGGTTTAGGGGGAAGCTGATTCAGAAACTTCACCAAAAAGAAGTTTATAAAGAAAATCTTTTAAGACATGATGCATGAATTGGGGGGAAGTTAATCCAACTCATGCATGCCACAATGGTTCTAGAACAAGTAAAGACATAAAAGAGATAAGCTGAAGTACAAGTATCAAGACAAGAAGACAAAGACGTCATCTTCAGCATTGGAAGCGCTTTGTAAGACTTTATTTTGTTTGTATTTGTACTTGTTAGGAACATTGTAAGTAATTCCGTATGTCCTTATATTGGGGGAAGATTGTTAGCCTTAAAATATGTTGATTTATATGAAATTACATTACTTTATTATAGCTGTGTCGAATAAGATCTAGAAACTTTAAGCTAGCATTGTAGGTGACACAATAGGGCTATATATCCTCTCCTTACTTCCAAGGAGGGGTGAGGAAACATTGTAACATTTCACATAAGAGGGGTGTGTGTATTCTTTCTTCTAAACATACACACATCTTTCCTTTTTCTATCTATATCAATAATATGGCTTTCTACTTATTCTTTCCTCCCCGACCTCCAGAATATCTTAGTTAGTGAATTTCTTATGTTAACACCTTTTAAAAAAAATCAATGATCTTAAATTTGAAGCAAAGAAACTTACTAAGAATAAAGAGGTGATCGAATCTTATCAAAAGTATGATATACTCACACAAGAGGTTGACTCTTTAATGAGTAACATTTCTATACTTCAAGATGAAGCATTAAACTTTTCAAAAGTCAAGAAATGTAGCATTGTTTTGGATGATATGCTAAGTCGTCAAAAAGTGTCACAAGATAAGAAGGTGTTGGATTATCTAAAAATGAGAAAACCACTTCCGTAAGTCTAAGCAAACTAATAAAGTTTGTAAAAGAAGGACTAAAAAAACCCCAAAAACTCAGGGTCTGACGGGCCATGTGACGCACCAGCACGCCACCAGCGTGCCAGAAGGCAGATCAAAAACAGGATTTCCTCGAATGGATTTGTTAAACGCGTTGATCCTCTAAATCGTTTTGCAAACACTCAAGGTACTCAAACACCCATTACAAGAGTCAAAACCACAAAACAAAGATATTATCCCATTTCACGTAATAGGCTTGGATATACTCAAACTCGAGTCAACCATAGATCTCTATTGCCCACACCCAATATGAGACCTTCAAACTCACATTTAGAAGATTTCATTCTCAAAACAATGAACCCTCACAAAAGGAAATTTTTATAATAATCAAAATTCTTTGTCACATCAACATAATACATACCAAAGGAGAGACAACTCTCATACAACCTAAGATTTGTTAAATCATACACACATCAAAACTACAGACCAAAATTTCAAAACAAAAGTGAGTTTCAAAACAACTATCGGTCTATGTTTTCAAGATATGGTCTCGAAAAACTATGTGTATTATTTCAAGACCCAAGAATGTTTAACTTGGGTAGTTTGTTTACTAACTACAATGAACCCAAGAACAAATGGGTACCAAAATCTTGATTGCATTGTTAATTTTAGGTATGTCATGAGCATGATCTCCTAACAGATCATTGGATTATGGATAGTGGGTGCATCAATCACACAATTTTGAATAGAAGATTATTCAATTCATACACCATTGATCATGGTAAGCATAGCATGCCTGAAAGCAAGGTCGTCAATCTAGGTAACATCTTTCCTTCTTTTAAAGATGAAGTTTTCCTTGCATCCATATTAGATAATTCAACCATTTGGCATCGAAGACTAGGAAATGCTAATATGCCACTAATTCAAAACTTAGCCTCAAAAGAACTAGTTAGAAAACTACCAAAAGAAAATTTTGATAGTCATTTTTGTGATGCATTAAAGATATGAAAGCAAGTCCATGCAAGTCATAAGCTTGTAAACATGATCTCAACCACAAGTGTCTTAGAACTTTTACATATCGACTTTTTAGTCCTTCATCTATCCAAAGCTATATGGGTAATTTTTATACATTAGTCATAGTGTACGATTACTCTAGATATACATGGACATTATTTCTAAAAACAAAAAAATGATGCTTTCGATAAATTTAAGGTCTTGGGTAAGAATCTACAAAACCTACATGGTTGTTTGATTGTTTTAAACCTAACGGATCATGGTAGAGAATTAGATAACAATGTAAAATTTGGTGTCTTTTGTGATAAACATGGAATCTCTTACAACTTTTTGGCACCTCGCAATCCTCAAACTAATGGGGTTGTTGAAAGGAAAAACCAAACATTTCAAAAGATGAGTCATACGATGTTGAATGATCAATTCATTCTGCAAAGATTTTAGTGTTACACCGTAGAAACCACTTCATATATACTTAATAGGGTTTTGATTAGGAAGACCATTGATAAAACACCATCTGATATACTTAGAGGTAGGAAACCATCCCTAGAATACTTTAGAGTATTTGGATGTAGATGTATTATTTTCGACTCATTAAAACACCCTACTATGTACGACACAACATCTTACAATGTTATTTTCCTAGGATACTCACAAACATAAAAGGCATACATAGTGCTTAACAAAGAAACATTGAAAATTGAGGAATCTCTCAACGTTACTTTTGACAAAAGTCTACCCAAACCTAGGACATCACCTTTGGTAGATGATGACTTAAAGGAAGAACATGTCGTTCAAAATCATGATAGAACCCAAAACTAAAATTGTGATTTGGAAGAAGTCATACCTAGGGTAGAAAACATTAAGGAAATTAGAGATCATCTAATAGATCAAGTGATAGGAGAATTAGATGAAAGAACTCTTAGATCACATGCCTAAGAAAGAAGCAACTTCTTTACATTTGTCTTAACCATAAAACCCAAGAACATTAAGGAAGCCATCAAAGATGAAAGTTGGACAATGGCCATGCAAGAGGAACTTGATTAATTCGTATGTAACGATGTTTGGGATCTTGTTCTTTATACTTTAGGTCACACCATTATAGGAACCAAATGGGTATATAGATATAATCTAGATGAAAATGATGTGGTATGTAGGAATAAGGCAAGGCTAGTAGTACAAGGTTATAACCAACAAGAAGAAATTAATTATGATCAAACTTATCCCTCGGTTGCTAGATTAGAGTCAATTAGGATTTTACTTGCATACGCATGTAGCTACATGTTTAGACTCTATCAAATGGATGTAAAAAGTGCTTTTCTAAATGGAGTCATCGACGAGGAAATATATGTTGTACAACCTCTTAGTGTTATTGATTTTCAAAAATCTAATCATGTTTATAAGCTTAAAAAGGCTTTGTATGGAATTAAACAAGCTCCTAAAGCTTGGTATGATATATTACAATATTTTCTCATGCATAATGAATATAAAAGTAGACCATACTTTGTTCACTAAAACAAAAGACTCACATCTCATCATTATTCAAATTTATGCTGATGATATCACATTTGGGTCTACTTGTCAATCGCTTTGCGATGAATTTTCAAATTTGATGCACAATGAATTCAAGATGAGCATGATGGGTGATGACATCAAGTAACGTCACTTTTATAGCATCATGTATCCCATGTGATTTACCCATTTTGTATAATTATTGCGAGAATTGGTACTTAATCGTTTATATTTGAGATTTGTAGTAATTATGGAGTACTTTGTGAAGATTAGCTAAAAGGCACGCATTCTGGAGCGTAGACAAAGAAATCTGAAGAATACTGTTCTGACATTTTATACGCCGTATCCATCAAGGAAGATACGGCGTATCTGTGCCTGTACTTCACAAGAAACTACGAAGAATTGAAGAGTTATACGCGTTATCCAGAAGACCAATATACGCCATATCTTATATTGAGTAATTAAAGATTCCTAAAGATATTAAACGTGGTCCCTACTCCAAGAAAACTCCCAATACTTCGTATTAACCTCGACCAATAAGGCGTATCGATGAAATCCTAGACACTATAAATAGAAAACCTAAAAACAAGTTTTAAGTGTACTTCACAAGAAACTACGAAGAATTGAAGAGTTATACCATTAACACAAAAGTCGATTTTCAAAAGACAAGTGGATCAAAGAAGGTCTCTTAACGCGCTTAATTCCATAGGAAACACCTTGTAATGCTCATACTCTTAATAATCGTTCAATTTTTGGTATCATTCGTTTAACTCGGTTAGGTTACCTTGGTTGTTCATTATTTTGCTTGTATACATTATAATGATTAAGGGATAATACCCTTGGGTATTAGCCATGATTATGATAATATAATGTTTGGTTTGTTTATATCGATTGCTTAATTTATCATTGATTGTTGATTATGTTTATCAATTCATACTTGTCTATGTGCTTAAGTATGCGACCTATCATTTAACTGGGTCTAGTGATACCGACCAAGTTAGCTAGATACCGGGATGGCTCTCCATATTGTAATTTATATATCTAGAATCATAGGATCACAAATATTGACCTATCTTTACCATTGGTTTAGTGAACAAGTTAGACTAGAAGGTGACATGGGATCAACAAATAACGTTTTGATTCCCTTGGTAAAGACTCAGACGGTGGACTACTAGTATATAAAGAGTCATTAAGCAGTAAGTGGGTAAAGTACTGATGGGATAGGGTTTAATAAGATCACCATTATCAATCTCCTAAGATAGATTATAATCAGAAAAGAAAATACTTTATGCGGATGTGTTTAATTGTGACAGAATTCGATGTATCTAGGTTTTAGGTAGAAGTACCGCCTAAACCTAAGAAAGATATAACCCTCGAGATAAGTCATTCATTGCACTAAATAAAAAAACCAACGTTCTATTTGATTAATCATGGTTAATACGATTTCCTTAAAATTAGCTTGACCGCTCTTCTATCTTATGATTATTGTCTTGCGTGTGTTATGGTAGCGGAAGTATATTTAAGTCACCACCAAACTGTGCCAGTCTCTCAGACTAAAAACCTCAATTATTCATTAGAATTAGGTTTAGCATAGGTTTAACTTAGAATTAACATAGATAATTAAAACTAACACAAAATAGTTAACTAAAATACTGATAGAACTAAGAATTAACGTTCTCGCTCTTAGTGATCGACACCCTACTTACCAACGAAGCTATATCTGATCGGGTACACTGGCCATTAGTGTTGTTTCTAGGTATAGTCGGCAAAATATAAATGTAAAACTTGATAAATACCTACACTCAACGACACATCAATTTTTTGATGCCGCTGTCGGGGAGTGAAGTTGTTTAATTCTTGTTTATTAGTGTTTTAGTTTAGATTTAGTTTAGTTTAGATTAATTTGCATATTTGTGTGTTTAATTTTTCTGCATTGTATATTTTTGCATATTGTTTGTTTTTTGTTTTTATGCATTATTACACTTCGCTGTAATTTTTCTAAGTCAAATACTAAATACCGTGTATTCAACTTTTTGGATACGGTGTATAATTTTTTTTTCTAAACCAATACAGCGTATTCGACTCTAAACATCGATACGGCGTAATCAGTTTACTGAATACGGCGTATTAATCTATTTGATTGTTTTCTTTCTTAGCCAATTTATTACAGGTTAAAATAGATGACCCCAACATTACTATGGAAGAGTATATTCAGTTTGAAGAATAAAAAGCTCGTAGGCGTGGTTAGGAGTTTAACTGGGAAACTGCTACGTATGGTAATGTCAGGTATTTTGAAGATATCAACTGCTTCAAAGATTTTGAGAACGAGTTCCCAGCCATTGTCTACAAAGATGCTCTAACACCTGAACTGGAAGTCTCATATGAACCTACGGTAAGTACTCATAATGTCAAAAAAGTTGATTTTGATTTCAAAATATCATTTGTCGAATTTGATGATGAAGATTATACGGTTATATACGATAATGATTCGTTTTCATATAAGATATTTTCTACCAACGATTTAAAATTAGATTCGGGGAATGATGATGATAAAATCGATATCAAACAGTGTTCGGAGGATTTATATCGAGCCATTACCTAATGTGATAAGTATCAACACACAAGGGTCAAATAAACTTTTGAAAACAAGTCATGATACAATCAATAAATCTTTCAAACCTAAAACTTTTATCAAAGAGTTAGGTATTAATATCGTGACTAGGAATTATCTTAAGATGTTAACGAATCTTATTAAAAATTTATATGTGCCATTTGACATCCCGTTCTACCCTAAGCTGTTTTATAAGGTTGGGGTGAAGCTGGAAACAAGTCTAACTTAAAGACTTGTTTGTAAACAAAAGTGCTTGCCGGGAGACAACCCGGAATGTTTTTTTTTTTCGAGTCAGTCTTCCCAGACTGTCGATATGGCGTATCCAACCTCAATGGATACGGCGTATTGACTTTCTGGACGTTACTCAGTTTTTATTTTTTTGTAAATTAAACTTTATTGTCAGTTCAGTGTATACGGCGTATCCATTCAATAAATACAACGTATTATACGATTGACCCGTACTTAGGATTTTTAATACATGTCTCAATACGGCGTATCCTGAAACATGGGATACAGCTTATCGACTTCCTGTATAGTTTTTCGTTTTTTAGTTTTTTATTTTCTAACCATCGAATACCCGAGATAGGATTGCATTTGGTTTTCTCATATCTTGAACAGGACCTTATTGGAACAAAAGAAGAAATTGGTGGAGTATTTATATTCTGGAATTTAATGTGTGTTGTAGTCATGCTGGGATCCAGAGCCGCATTTACAACACACAATCTTGCTCTTAAACTCAACATAGATAATCCTACCGAGCAAATCCCAGGGTGAGTTTCTCGTTCTAATTCTTTAAATTTTCTGTTTTTAATGTTATATTTATATGACGAGGTCGTTGTATATTTCAAGTTGGGGAGGAGAATTAGAATGCTTACTTGTCCATATTTTCACAATAAAATGCTTAAATTTTGCCTAAATTAAAAAATTTCAAGCATAATTTTGTGAAATTATTAGTTACATAACCCGCACACATAACCTTTGTTAGATATTGTAAGAATTAAGCCTTATCAATTTCCAAATTTTTACCCAAATTCCACAAAATTATGAGTGTGCCGGTTGATTTTGTAGACCTTTAATAATACAGAGGGACCTTGTATATACTAAATTCGAGACCGACAATAGACATAAGTACTAATTTTTATAATAGATGACGTAAACATGACTAAATTGGTAAAATTTATAAGAATACACCCAAAGACCTAATGTTTATATTAATCTAACCACACTGGTTAGTTAACCTCCGTATAAACCTTTTGTTTACTCTTATTTTTAGAGTAATATTCCCCTAGAAAAACCCGCTGAGCCATTCCATTCTTTTTTTACACCAAATATTTGTTTCGTTACACCTTTACACCTTAGCCTACCCTATTATATTAAGTCCTTAATCGGTTGCTAGTTGATTTTGTGTAAAGTATATGTATTATCCTTGTATTACCAATGAAATTTTCTATCTCTAGTAATGGGGGTCGTAAAAATTGCACATGCAATTGGCACGTGTTGATTTTTACATCCATGTTAGGGTCAGGAAAATTGCTTAAATGCAAATGAAAATGTAAAAAGAGTTATTTTTTTTTAGTAATGTTTTTGCAAGACTTTTACAATTACTTTTAATATATAATCTGAAGTATGTAGTGAAATTATGAGGATAAATTATCCGGATTTATTAAGATCGTGAAGATGGTGAAATTACACTGAAATTCATAGTATGTTCATATTTATGTTCGAAAAAAAAATCAAAAAAAATGAGAAAATTGCAACAAAAAAGAGAATGAAGTTTGGAGGATTGATAATCGGTTCACTTAAGCTTAAACCGATGTTATTATTGTGAAGGATTAATTATTCGTTGCGAGCGCGCGAGTGAGAGCGTAATCAACGATGTAAAGATTAGCGTAAAAAATATGGAGTAGACATTCGCACTAATTTTGTGTAAAGTAATGTATATTAATAGGACGATTGGGAGTTGACCGTTATGGGAACGCCAACTAAGGCTTGTTTTCATTTATCTTTGATCAAGACGTTTTTCGAGTCTAGTTCGTGTCCACTAAACATGAAGTAGTCCATGATTTGTGTCTTTATCATGGGTATGTCGGGAAAGTCACTAGCAACAATGTACCTTATTTGTTTGGACCTTAATCTATTTTGTTTTGTTCTTATAATAATCTGTTAACAACAATCATGTTTTTTTAGTCCATACCTTAATACTCTAACCTTTGGTACTTACCTCGCATAAGGTTGCTAGCAACATCACATTACAAAATGTTTTTTTTTTCCCCCCAATTCCTGTCTTTACGACATGTAAATGTGTTGATTTTGTCTGCCTTGTTTGGTTTTATTTACTATCCAGGATGAAGGATATAAAAGATTCAATATCCAACCCTATATTCACTACATCCTCCTAACCCTTGTGTTAACTCGAAGATGAGCGGAATTTTAACATCAAACATAGTATGTAGAATAATAACGTCATTACGGTGAGTTGAAGATATGGTTTGTGCGTCTCCCTACACGACTAACACTTATGACTTTTGGTAAAAGAACTATTAAAGATCATAATTCCGTAGCTTATCAGTAAGGAGAGAATGCAACGCATTATGTGTGTCTAGCTAATGCCACCGTTAGTGACACGATGTGTAGGTAGAGGGTTGTTAGATAGACACACCCTTTTGCTCGAAATTGATATCGATAAAGAAAGAAATGAGTAATCAAACCCTTAACCTTTAAAACCCAATTTACCTTTAAAAACTGATACGTACCTTAGCTTAGTGGTGGAGATGTGTATCCATTACCAAGCCTAGATTTAGAATACTCATCACGGCACCTGAGCAATGAGCAAATTAGTTACATGTTACCACATAGATTAATCGAGTAAATTAAGTGCTTTCATATTCCTATTTCATGAGGTGTTTGGTTATATACTAGTAATTGAATGAATAAATGCTTAAAGGAAAACTCCTTAACTACGGTTGTGATACATTTTTATAAATTTTCTAAAGTCTACTTGATGATAAGTAGGATTTAAGTGGGGGGATATTTGATGACATCAAATAACATCACTTTTATAGCATCATTTATCCCATATAAATTACCCGTTTTGTATAATTATTACGAGAATTGCTACTTAATCATTTATATTTGAGATTTGCAGTAATTAGGGAGTACTTTTTGAAGATTAGCAAAAAAGCACGCATTCTGGAGCTTAAACGATGAAATCTTAAGAAATTGTTCTGACATTCTATACGTCGTATCCATCAAGGAAGATACGGCGTATATGTGCCTGTACTTCACAAGAAACCACGCAGAATTGAAGATGTATACGCTGTATCCAGAAGACCAATATACGTCGTATCCTATATTGAATAATTAAAGATTCTAGAAGATATTGAACATGGTCCCTACTCAAAGAAAACTCCCAATACGCCGTATTGACCTCGATCAATACGGCGTATCAAAGAAATTCCAGACACTATAAATAGAAGACCTAAAAACGAGTTTTAGGTGTACTTGATCATATTTACAATACCATAACCACAAAAGTTGATTTTTAAAAGACAAGAAGAGCAAATAAGCTCTCGCAACGCGCTTAATTCCATAGGAAACACCTTGTAATTCTCATACTCTTAATAATCGTTTAATTTTTGGTATCATTCGTTTAACTTGGTTATGTTACCTTGGTTGATCATTATTATGCTTGTATACATTATAATGGTTAAGGGCTAATACCTTTGGGTATTAGCCATGATTATGATAATATAATGTTTGGTTTGTTTATATCGAACTCAATTTATCGTTGATTGTTGATTATGTTTATCAATATATACTTGTCTATGCGCTTAAGTATACGACCTATCATTCAACTAGGTCTAGTAATACCGAGTAAGTTAGCTAGATACTAGGATAGCTCTCCATATTGCAATGGATATATCTAGAATCATAGGATATGACAAAGCCATATTCATCTTTTATTGCTAATTGTTCTTATTTCAGGTTTAGACGACGGTGTTGCAGCCTCATTCCAGAGAAGTCGGATTCATAAACCACATGCTCATACTCAAGCTTTCAAGTAACAGCATTCACGTCAAGATAGTTGATTCTTATCTTACCCACCATCAAAGAGCTCAAAAGCCTCAAGTTAAATAAAGAATCATCAAATTTGGCGGAGATTGTGAGACTTATTAATCACATATGTCAAGCATGAATGTAACAAGTATGAGCAATGTTGGTCAAGAATACAAGTTGATCAAGGGAAGTCAAATCAAGATGAAATTCAAGTCAAGGAGATGATGCCAAGATAACGATCTTAAGGAATTCAATGTCAAAAGATAAAGGCTCAAAATCAAGATAACAAAAGCTAGGATGAACAAAGCCATTACAAACATGACACGACCTATAACAAGGCAAAGCATAACGTACATAACGTCTTATCTTCAATGTCATCGGTGGTACAGAGAGTTGAAGAAGATACCTCAACATTGGGGGAGATTGTTAGCACTTATTTTTATTAAGTCAACAAGAATTGTTATAGGTATTTATAATAGTCATTTAGGTCTGTATTGTTGTAGGCTTGGTAGGGTTTAAAGGGCTTGGTTATAATATATTATTGTTCGTGTTCGGCTCAAACGCCCAAGGATATGCCAAGACATGGCCCTAGTAGAAAGCTCATCAGCCTTCTATTGGCAATGGGTATAAAATAAACCCTCTCCACACATGGAGAGGGTGTTGGTTGCATTTGTTTCATTTTTGTAACTTACCTTTCTCTCTCTAATCTTCCATCCTTATTTCTCTCTCTACTTTCTCTCTCTACATTCTAGCTTATTTTTCTACTCATTCTTGCTTATTGGTAGTGCTTATTGATTGTGTTATGGATTAAACCAATGGGATAACATTATTTGATTCAGGAGCCGCTAAAAGTTTTGTATCCATATCTCTTGCTTTTATGCTTAATATCCCACCAATTACACTAGATACCACTTATGACATTGAAATGGCCGATGGAAACCTAGTAGGCACTAATACCGTTATCCAGGGTTGCACTCTGATTTTGCTAAACCAACCTTTCAAAATTGATCTTATGCCGATTAAACTCGGTAGTTTCGACGTCGTCATTGGTATGGATTGGTTATCCAAGTATTATGCTAGAATTATCTATGATGAGAAAGTCGTCCACATCCCAATCGACGGTGAAACTTTGATCATACGAGGTGATCTAAGTAAAACCCGACTAAGCCTCATATCCTGTATTAAAACCGAAAGATATATATCCAAGGGATATCAAGTTTTCGTAGCCCAAGTAATGGAGAAAAAGTCAGACGAAAAACGACTAGAAGATATACCGGTAGTCAGAGAATTTCTGGAAGTTTTTCTTGAAGATCTACCCGGTCTTCCTCCAATTCGCCAAGTAGAATTCCAAATTGATTTAATTCCAGGAGCGGCACCAGTAGCCCGAGCACCTTACATATTAGCTCCTTCAGAAATGCAAGAATTATCTAACCAACTACAAGAGTTAGCAGACCGAGGTTTTATCCGACCAAGTACTTCGCCCTGGGAGCTCCTGTTTACTTTGATAAAAGTAAGACGGTTCTTTCAGAATGTGTATGATACCAGGAGTTGAATAAAATCATCGTAATGAATCCTTACCCATTACCCAGGATCGATGATTTATTCGACCAACTTTAAGGTTCGAGTGTTTACTCGAAAATTGACTTGAGATCAGGCTATCACCAACTGAGAGTCAGGGATGAAGATTTTCCTAAGACTGCTTTCAGAATGCGGTACAGACACTACGAATTCCAAGTGATGCCATTTTGTTTAACTAACGCACCTGCTGTATTCATGGATCTCATGAACTGTGTGTGTAAACCATACTTGGATAAATTTGTGATAGTGTAACATTGTTGATGATTCTCATCTATCTCGTAACAAATAAGAACACGAAGATCACCTGAGAATAATCCTGAAATTACTCAAAAAAGAGAAATTGTATGCTAAGTTCTCCAAATGTGATTTCTGGATCAGTATCATGCAATTTCTCGGGCACATGATTGACAGTCAAGGAATTCACGTTGACCCCGCCAAGATTGAAGCAGTTAAAGATTAGGCATCTCCTACCACACCCACAGAAGTACGCCAATTCTTAGGACTCGTCGGCTACTATCGGAGATTTATAAAGATTTTTAAGATTGAAAAAAAAAAAAAAAAGCATTTTGACTGAATTAACCCAGAAAAAACAAAAAGTATATCTGGGGATAAAACCAAGAGTCGCTTTCAAATACTGAAACAAAAAATATGTGAAGCTCCAAATTCTTAGCATTACCAAAGGAAACGTTGACTTTGTCGTTTATTATGAATGCATCTCATCAAGGTTTAGGAGCTGTGTTAATGCAATGAGAAAAAGTTTATTGCTTATGATACGACACTCAAGCATCATGAAGCGAAACTATACCTGCTCACGACTCGAATTAGGAAGCAGTAGTGTTCGCTCTTAAAATTTGGAGACACTATCTGTATGGCACAAAGTATACTATGTTCACTGATCATAAAAGTCTTCAACATATCCTTGATCAGAAAGAGTTGAACATGAGACAACGTCGTTGGCTAGAATTGCTCGCAGATTACGATTGTGAGATTCGTTACCATCCTAGAAAGGCAAATGTTGTAGTAGATGCCTTGAGCCGGAAGGAACGAATTAAACCACTCTGAGTTACCTATCAAAGAAACGGATAGTATGGAAACCCTTACAAGGTTGTGTTAGGATTAATGTTTTCTTAACTTAGTACCGACAGTACAAATAGTTAGTACTGGCAGTTATACTTAGTACCGACAGTACAAAGTATTAAGTACTGTTAGTTAGTTAGTACCGTTAGTAGAAAGTTAGTTAGTACCGTTGAGAAGATATTTAAAAGATATTTATGAGATATTTTAGAAAAAGATATGTAAGCCTTTTAGGGTTATCCTTGATATATAAAAAAGGATAACTTTTGGCATAGTTGAACACAGACGACAAGAGAGGAACACAAATATATACAAGTTTAGCAAATCATATACAATATCAATAGTTAGCAATCTGTAATCCTCAAGAACACATTAATAAAGTTGTTATTCAGTTGTTCATTGTTCTTCTTAGTACATGTGTTAAGATTCCGCATTAACACATAGTATTCATAGTCATTGTTTCTACATAGTTATTTGTATTTATACATCTTGGCTATCATCCTTTATAGGCTGCAAAGATCCATTCAGTTTATCAGGACCTTCAGGTTGTATATAAAGGAAATAGTTTCACGGCATGGAGTGCCGATATCAATCATTTCGGATCGTGATAGTCATTTCACATCTAGATTCTGGCAATCAATTCAGAGTGCTTTGGGTACCCAATTAGACATGAGTACGACATATCATCTCGAAAATGATGGACAAAGTAAAAGAACCATCCAAACACTCGAATACATGCTTCGAGCCTGTGTCATAGATTTTGGAAAAGGATGGGAAAGACACTTACCACTGGTAGAATTTTCTTATAATAACAGTTACCATGCCAGTATTAAGGTGACACCATTCGAGGCACTTTATGGTCGAAAGTATCAATCACCTGTCTGCTGGGCCAAAGTTGGAGATGTTCAACTCACGGGACCAGAGATAATCCAGGAAACCACCGAAAAGATAGTATAAATTCGACAATGCTTGCAAGCTGCAAGAGACCGGCAAGGAAGTTACGCCAATGTAAGGCAAAAGCCTTTGGAATTCTAAGTTAGAGATCGTGTTATGTTAAAAGTGTCACATCGAAAAGGTGTCATCCGATTCGGAAAACGAGGAAAGCTTAACCCCCGATACATTGGACCATTTAAGATCCTTAAAAGGGTCGGCCCAGTGGCATACAAACTTGAGCTTCCGGAAGAACTCAGTAATGTCCACAGTACCTGCCACGTTTCTAATCTAAAAAAATGCCTATCTGACGAATATCTCATTATTCCAATGAAAGAGCTTCGGCTCGATGACAAACTCAATTTTGTGGAAGAACCAATAGAAATTATGGATCGTGAAGTCAAGAAACTGAGACAAAGTCGCATCCCTATTGTCAAAGTAAGATGGAACTCTAACAGAGGACCAGAATTTACGTGGGAATGCGAAGATCAAATTCGTGCCAAGTATCCATATTTGTTTTCAAACATCACTCCAACATCCAACTAAATCTCGGGACGAGATTTCTTTCAAGGTTGGGAGACTATAACAACCCACAATTTTCATCTATGTAATTATCCATCTATTAAATTAGATGCAATTGTCATTAATGTAATATCTACTTATTAAATTAAGTACAACCATTTTCACGAGAATATTTTTTTCTTTATTCCACCTATTATGCAACGTAACTTGCATAACCTAAGTAAACGAGCTCACGCAACCTACCTATACCAATTTCATCAACGTTTATAGCCTGTAAACGTTATAATATGTCAATCAATATGTTTTAAACTCTATTTTATCATACGTTATCTATTTAACTTACTTTTCAAAACGTTATTACAAAACGGATTTCAAACGTTAACGTTTATATCAAAACCCTAAATATATGTAATGTTTATATATAAAATGAATATACAAGCTTTCAAGGCATGTGTACAAGTGTACAATGCATATCATTTGAAATATTAATTTCCTCCTAAACCATGGTACAACTCCTTAAAGCTTAATTTACAATCCAATAATGCACGAATTCAAAATAATCCATTTTCCCTCCAAATTCCTTATGAATTTTGAACAACATTTTAAACACAATTTACAAGTCCCTAGAGCATCACATTTAAACTATTTTCCCTCCTTTTTCATTACACAAACATGTCCTAAAAACCAAAACCCTAACCCGAAAACCCTAATCTACCCGAAACACCTAAACTACTTCTAAACCTAATTCTAAGCAACCACCCTCACTCCACCATGATGTACATAACTTGCTAGCCACCTTCAGGCACCTTGGTCACCACCCTAGCACCCAAGCACCTCTATGAATCACCTTCTAGTCACCTTGAGCTCTAATAAAACCACCTAGCCACCTCCTTTTGGATTTTCTGAACACTATCACCACCTCCATACACCTATCAACACCTATTCATAGGACTTCATTGGTTACATTCTACTATTACTTGGTCCCTACTCCACTTACCTTGGTCCCTACTCCAAGAAAACTTGGCTTCCAAGTCCTTTCGAGCCCTATATAAGCCGAAACATTATACATTACAACAATTTCAATACTCACTTCTAAACTTCAAACTCACATTAAAGTCATGTCTAGCCATGCCATTAGAAGACTAAGAAGATAGTATACAGAAAGTAGAAGCCAGAAACAAGAAGAAGTGAATTCTCATGAAGTCATCTCTAATGTTTTCGAGTTGGTTTTGGCCTATTTCGACCTATTTTCATCACTTTGTGTACTAGTAAGCCTTCAATACTCGTTCCAATAAGCTCTAGTTGTGTTTAAGATCTTGTATGAACTTTTGTTTTATCCTTTGATCATGCATTAAAATCATTCATTTGGTTTTCTAAACCAAACCAAACCCTAATTCGCACCCTAAAACCCTAATACGCCATTTTTGGTGTACTTATCAAGCTAAAAGCTAAAAATGATTTAATAAAGCTATTCTAATAAGACTAACTTATCATTTCTATAAGCTTTGAATACTAATCTTAACCTTAAACCCGTGGGGTTAATCTTTTTAAACCAAAACGAAACTTTTGGTTATTTTTAAGCTTGTTCTAGCTAACAAATCTTTTTTCTAAATTTTTGTTACGTTAGAACTTCTTATTTTAGCTTATAATAATAAGCTATAACCTGCAAAATTGATTTCAAAATCAAAAATATCAATATTATGGTTTTTGGACTTAATTCGCAAATGTTTTCATGCAAAGGGGTATATATTGTAAATTCTTGAAACTTATAAATAGAGGGGCTGAAATTGTAATTATTCTAAAGTTAAACTTCATGGGTTTGTTTTGTCATACTTGAAAGTTAAAGGTTTAAAGATTTTAAAAGTTATATTAAAAGGATTAACTTTGTAAATATATATAAACCAAGGGTATATATTGTCATTTTGCATTCTTAAAGGTATAAAATGTAATATTTTAATATAAATTATAAAAATATATTTAAACATTATAAGACTCGATTTTATTTAAACCCGGCACATTTGTCGTATCATTCGTCGATCAAAACACTATAAAATCAATTATGTTATATATTTAACATAATTTATCATCCACTAGCTTTTGAAGAAACTAAAAAAGATAAAATCTTATCATTTAATCTATAACGTATCACGTTATTTGGGAGTTTCATGTGAGGGGTTTCATTTGGGTAGACGTTTTGACGAGTTGCTGAATTTACGATTTAAAGTGTCCTAGCTCTTCAAACGTTTACTACATGACCTATGGATTATGATAGCCCGAACAGTGATATGATATTTTCACAAGTTATCAAACCAAAAAACCCTTAAACATTATAAAATAAAGTTTGTAATATCAACAATCAAACTAAGACTTGACATATTATCTCAGGTTGCGTGACGAAGCTGTTTACTTTCATTTGATATACTTTTGTCATCAATCAGATTTCCCTATTAAGGTGAGTTCATAGTCCCATATTTACATGTTTTCTAAATCTCGTGAGGAGATACATGCTATAACCATGAAAACAAGTATTTTTCCAACTATATACTATCCTGATATATTATTGCCTAAGTTTGCCTTCACTGCCAATATTTCTTTATCATGAACCATTAGTCACTTGCGAGTGAACGTGAATATTGTGGATAGATTTATTGGGGGTGACGACTCCTGTTGGTGTACCCGTAGATGGGGTAACCAAACGCACTATATTTGAGAAAAAATGATAACTTTGGCAAGTTACCTTTCCTTAAGGACAGTTGTTCCTTTAAGTCGTTAAATTGACTTCGAATGTTAATGTTTGGTTGCATGAGCTTAGGGCAATAATACTGTTTTCCATGATAATTGTATTTTTTGCAATTATTACCACTTATGATGACTTGTTTTCAAACATTTCATTACAAACACTGTGAATGTCACTCAATCGTTGTGTTGACCCTTTTAGCATGTTTATCTCAGGTAATTAAGCAATCTATGGCATGGAGTGGCATTGAACTTGAGGACGTCCAAACTTGTTATCATTCAAACTTTATGTTTTCAATTTTGGGACCTCTCTTTTATAAAACTCTGATATATTATTGAATGATAACTAAATTTTCCAAAAACGTCTCTTTTGAGTCGTTTTCTATGATTATGACTGTTGGTTCATGAAGTAATACCCCAAATTAGCTTCTGCTGCTATATGTCAAATAATGAAGGCCTTATGGCATCCAAACCCTCTGTAAGTATTAAGTACCCTGA
>BQNB010008464.1:2210-24710 GCA_026074375.1 Tanacetum coccineum
CCAACCCATATTCCGCTGCGACCCATTTTGGGGGTGTTACAGATTGGCATCAAGAGCCTAGGTTATAGAGAACCAGGTCAAATGTTTTTTTTACTTGGACTATAACCATTTTCAAACATTGCATCATACAAAAGTTTTTCACGGGACACATACACTATTGAGTTGCATTAGTTGGTTATGCTATATGATTTCATGATCTGTATACATGTTTATATTATACTACATATATACTATGCTGGTCTTATATAATATACTTATATAAGTTTATTTATCTTTTTGCAGTCATGTCTTCTGCATCATCCACTGTCACCTATACCTCTGTGTACACTGACTCCGAACCAGGGAGAGTCTTTTGGGGAGCCGATGAGGAGATATCCGATAGAGGTTCTCCACAAGTTATCGTATACGAATACGATGGACTTCTCATGCAGCCAGTAGCCCCACCATCCCCTGACTATTTTCCCAGACCTGAGCACCCACCATCTCCTGATTATGTGCCTGGTCTTGAGCACCCACCATCACCTGTCGAGATACCATATATACCTGAGCCTGAGTACCCCGAGTACTTAGTACCTTCGGAGGATGAGGCACCCATGGAGGACCAGCCTCTACTCGCTGATGCCTTACCCGCAGCCCTATTACCGGCTACGTACCTGATTCTGATCCGGAGGAGGACTCCAAGGAGGAGCATGCTGACTACCCTGTTGATAGAGGGGATGGAGATGATGAGCCCTCCAATGATGACAGTGATGATGATACTGATGATGATGATGAGGGGCCTTTCGAGGACGAGGAGGATGACGAGGAGGAGGAGGAGCACCTAGCTCTAGTCGACTCTTCTGCTATACCTGTTGTTGACCTTGTTCCCTCAGCTGGGGATACAGAGGCATTTGAGACTGATGAGTCTGCACCTACACCTAGATCACCTCAGATTAAGGTCCCCTTTTCCCAGACACGTCTCCGTAGGGCATGGAAGACTGTCAGACTTGAGCCACCGATGTCAGCATCCATGGAGGCACGCATTGCTGAGTATGCTGTCGCACCTACACCACCACTACCTGTTGCATCTCCACCATTACCCCTACCATCACCACTCACTACTAGCCCTACTGATGCAGGAGGACTATTAGGCTATATGGCAGATAGGATTCGGATGAGAGCTGCAGCTGTATCACCACCCTTATTACTACCATCTACTTTTCATAGGACTGATATTCCTGAGGCTGAGATGCCACCTTGAAAGAGAGCTTGCTTTGCTACTCTTGCTCCCGGACTCGAGATTGGGGAGAGTTCAGCAGCTGGTGTTGTGAGACAGTTAGGGCCTACTCCGGAGGCCGACATTTGGGATAAGATTGTTGAGGCTATGCTAGAGGTAGCACCGACCACCTTGGAGGGGGTCGACCAGAGAGTGACAGAGCTTGATACTACTGTTAGGCAAAGGACTGAGGAGTTTCGGGTACGATTCGAGGAGGCATATGACGACCGGGCTTATCTGAGAGCTCGAGTTAACACACTATTTAGAGATAGGCCATATCACCGCCACACAGCTATGGCCATAGATAGAGAGGCGATATATGCTCGTATAGCATAGATTGGTTCCGAGGAGAGGAGTGCAGCCATAGAGGCACATGTCAGGACACTGGAGGCACAGGTTGCCACATTGATTGCTCAGACCACATCACTTCAGAATTAGTTGACTGCATCACTTGGACGTATCGAGACACTAGAGGTTAGAGATCCAGAGCCCCGGGATAGGCCAGCTAAGGCTGGCAGGAGCTGTTAGTCATATATCATTTGTAGCTATCCTATATAGCCTATTAAGTTTTATTGGTTACTCCCAGCTAGTAGGCTGTAGGGACTTTTGTTTTATCTTTTTAGCTATCATTGTATGGCATGTCAAGTATTATGGGTGATCCCCAGCTAGCATTGCCTTAGGACCATATTTTCGATTTTGTATCTCATTGTACTGATCATGTTGTAATCAAAACTATCATGTATGATTATCGATGTTGTTATGTATGGATGTTGATTTATTTATGTCATTGTTGATTTCACTTCAGCTGTATATTTCACTGTGGGTTGTGATCTCATTTTATTTTTTATTTTTTTTGCATATGTCATGTTGTGTTTATGATTGTATAAAATCTGACGTGTATTCTAATTCTTGTGATTTTTGAAGAAAATGCCACCAAAAAAGAAGAACGACAAGGGCAACACCTGCCGCCATAACCACTCCTACCATAACTATCACTGATGCTTAACTTCAGGCTTTAATTTATTGAGGCGTTGCTGCTGCATTAGCAGAACGTGATGCAAACAAGAGCATAGATGGCGATAACAGCCATGGTTCAAGAACCAGCGGAAGAAGGCAAGTGCCTACTCAACGAGAATGCACTTACACTAATTTCTTGAAGTGCCAGCTTATGAATTTCAAAGGCACTGAAGGAGTCGTTAGCCTGACCCAATGGGTGGAGAAGATGGAATCTGTTTTCCTTATCAGCAACTGTGCCATCACAAGTCAGGTTAGGTATGCATCTTGTACTCTTCAAGGAAGTGCCTTGACGTGGTGGAACTCCCACGTAAGGGCTGTCGGATAGGATGTTGCATATGCAATGCCATGGATGGCTTTGAGAAGGATGATAACAGATAAATACTGCCCCAGGGGCGAGATCAAAAAGCTAGAATCTGAGTATTGAAACTTCAGGGTAAGAGGTACTGATTTGTTGACTTACAACCAACGATTCCAGGAGTTGGCACTGATGTGTGATAGGATGTTCCCCGAGGAATCAGCTAAAGTGGAAAGGTACATCGGTGGCCTTCCCGACATGATCCATGGCACTGTTAAGGCATCGAAGCCTCAGTCAATGCAAGAGGCAATTGGGTTTGCTACTGAAATGATGGATAAAAAGATGCTCACTGCGACTGAACGTCAAGCAGAGAATAAGAGGAAATTTGAAGATACTTCAAGAAACAACCAAAACCAGCAGCAGCCATTCAAAAGGAATAACGTGGCGCGGGCTTACACTACTGGGCCCGGAGATAAGAAGCCTTATGGAGGAACCAAACCTCTATGTACCAGGTGAAATTATCACCACGATGGGCCATGTGCTCAAAAGTGCACTAACTGCAAAAAGATTGGTCACTCGGCCCGTGACTGTAAAGGCCAACCTGCTGCTACTAACAACAATAACAACAACAACAACAACAACAACCAGAGAGCCTAAGGGGAAAATCCAAGAGGGATCACTTGCTTTGAGTATGGAGTTCAAGCTCACTTCAGGAGTGACTGCCCAAAGCTGAAGAATAGAAATCAAGGAAATCGGGCTGGGAATGGAAATGCTGTAGCAATAGCTTATGTTGTGGGCTCTGCTGGAACAAACCCAAAATCTAATGTTATCACGGGTACGTTCCTCCTAAATAACCGTTATGCTTTGATTTTATTTGATACTGGTGCCGATAGAAGTTTCGTATCTACTACATTTAGTTCTTTGATTGATATCATCCCAACTACTCTAGACCATGGTTATGATGTTGAGTTAGCTGACGGTAGAATAATTTGGGTTAATACACTTATACGAGGTTGCACTTTAAATTTTCTAAATCACCCATTTAACATCGACTTAATGCTTGTAGAGATGGGTAGTTTTGACGTCATTATCAGTATGGACTGGTTAGCTAGATATCATGCCGTGATCGTTTGTAATGAGAAACTCGTTCGTGTTCCCTTTGGGGATGAATTTTTATTTTTTCATGGTGATGGAAACAACAATAGACACGAGTCTCGATTAAACATCATCTCATGCACCAAAACTCAAAAGTATTTGTTGAAGGGATGTCCTATCTTTTTGGCACATATTACCACGAAAAAGGCGGAAGACAAGTCGAAGGAGAAGCGACTTGAAGACGTACCAATAGTTTAAGACTTTCATGAAGTTTTTCCCGAGGACTTGCCGGGTATTCCACCAACCCGCCAAGTAGAATTTCAAATCGATTTGATGCCCGGTGCTGCACCTGTAGCACGAGCACCTTATCGATTAGATCCATCTGAGATGAAAGAATTGTCAGACCAACTGAAGGAAATTTCCGACAAAGGCTTTATAAGACCCAGTTCCTCACCTTGGGGAGTTCCGGTCTTGTTTGTCAAGAAAAAGGATGGATCATTTCGGATGTGCATCGATTACCAGGAATTGAATAAACTGACAGTGAAGAACCGTTACCCGCTTCCAAAGATTGATGATTTGTTCGATCAACTACAAGGTTCGAGTGTCTACTCGAAGATCGACCTGAGGTCAGGTTATCATCAACTAAGGGTTCATGAAGAATATATTCCAAAGACCGCATTTAGAACTCGATATGGACATTATGAATTTCAAGTTATGCCGTTTGGTTTGACTAACGCACCCGCTGTATTTATGGATCTCATGAACCGGGTGTGCAAACCATATTTGGATAAATTCGTAATTGTCTTTATTGACGATATTCTAATATACTCGAAGAACAAGCAAGAGCATGAAAAGCATCTCAAGTTAATCTTAGAGTTGCTTAAGAAGGAACAGTTGTATGCCAAATTCTCTAAATGCTAATTTTGGATTCCTAGAGTAAAGTTCCTTGGTCACGTGATTGACAGTCAGGGTATTCACGTAGATCCCTCCAAGATTGAATCCGTTAAAGATTGGGAATCTCCTAAAACTGCAACGGAGATTCGTCAATTTTTATGCCTTGCCGGTTACTACCGAAGATTCCTTAAGGGATTCTCAAAGATCGTCAAGCCAATGACTAAGCTTACTCAAAAGAAGGTCAAGTTTGATTGGGGTGACAAAGCAGAAGCGGCTTTTCAATTGATAAAGCAAAAGTTGTGTAATGCACCAATTCTGGCTTTACCTGAAGGAAGCGAAGACTTTATCATTTACTGTGATGCTTCGATCAAAGGTTTGGGCGTTGTGCTAATGCAAAGAGAAAAGGTGATTGCTTATGCATCCCGACAACTGAAAATTCACGAGAAGAACTATACAACTCACAATTTGGAGTTAGGAGCAGTAGTGTTCGCTCTGAAGATTTGGAGGCACTATCTATACGGGACAAAATGTACCGTGTTCACCGACCACAAAAGTTTACAACACATCCTCGATCAGAAAGAATTGAACATGAGGCAACGCCGTTGGTTGGAATTGCTCAGTGATTACGATTGTGAAATTCGTTATCACCCAGGGAAAGCGAATGTCGTAGCTGACGCTTTGAGCAGGAAAGAACGAGAACCATTGCGGGTTCGAGCCTTGGTCATGACTATTGGTTTGGATCTTCCCAAGCAGATTTTAGATGCTCAGACTGAGGCAAGAAAACCGGAAAACCTTAAGTCTGAAGATCTGGGAGGTATGCTGATTGAAAATTCGAAGGACCTAGAAAAGCCTAGGAAGGAGAAATTGGAACCGCGTGCGGACGGAACACTGTGTTTTAATAACAGGAGTTGGTTGCCATGCTATGGTGACCTGAGGATTCTAATTATGCATGAGTCTCACAAGTCAAAATATTTTGTTCATTCGGGTTCTGATAAAATGTACCAAGACATGAAGCAACTATATTGGTGGCCTAACATGAAATCTAACATTGCCACCTATGTTAGCAAGTGTTTGACGTGTTTAAGAGTCAAGGCCGAACTCCAAAAACCATATGGCTTATTGATACAACCAGAGATTCCTCAATGGAAGTGGGACAATATCACCATGGATTTTGTCACCAAACTCCCAAAGACGCAAAGTGGAAACGATACCATATGGGTAATTGTAGACCAACTCACCAAGTCTGCACACTTTTTACTGATGAGGGAAACTGACCCTATGGACAAACTGGCAAGGTTGTACTTGAAGGAAGTAGTCACGAGACATGGGATACCAGTCTCAATCATTTATGACCGTGACCCTAGGTTTGCGTCAAATTTTTGGAGGTCATTTCAGAATGCTATGGGCACTCGGTTGGATATGAGTATGGCATACCATCCGAAGACTGATGGGCAAAGCGAAAGAACCATTCAAACTCTTGAAGACATGTTACACGCTTGCGTGATAGACTTTGGGAATGGTTGGGAAATGCACTTACCGCTTATCAAATTTTCATACAACAATAGTTATCATGCTAGTATTAAAGGTGCCCCATTCGAGGTACTTTATGGTCAGAAGTGTCGATCAACTATTTGTTGGGCCGAGGTCGGAGACGCTCAGCTCACCGGTCTGGAACTTATTCACGAGACAATCGAGAAGATTGTCCAAATCAAGAAGAGAATTCAAGCCACTCGTGATTGCCAAAAGAGTTACGCCGATGTGAGGTGAAAGCCTTTAGAATTTCAAGTTGGTGACCGAGTTATGTTAAAGGTTTCACCTTGGAAAGGGGTGGTACGTTTTAGCAAACGAGGGAAGTTGAACCCTAGATATATTGGACCTTTCAAGGTGTTAGCCAAAGTGGGAACCGTTGCTTATAGACTCGAACTACCTCAACAGTTAAGCAGGGTTCATAACACGTTTCATGTATCCAATCTAAAGAAGTGTTTATCCGACGAGCCGTTGGCAATTCCGTTGAATGAAATAAACATTGATGATAAACTTCACTTCATTGAAGAACCAGTGGAGATTATGGATCACAAGGTCAAACGGTTAAAGAAAAGCCGTATTCCCATTATCAAAGTTCGATGGAACTCTAGGAGAGGTCTTAAGTTCACATAGGAACGTGAAGACCAATTCCGGAATAAGTATCCGCATCCCTTCACAAAAACCGCACCCTCAACAAGTTCCGCATCTTGAGCCTTGCGGACAAGGCTCCTTTAACAGAGGAAGACTGTAATAATTTGTTATTTCTTGTCATTTTATGACTCAATACTTCCCATTAATTATTTTTAGGCTTTTACGCGCTTACTTTTAATTTTCATCGTTTAGTTAAATCGCGTAAACTAAAAATCAACATTCAACGTAAATGGACATCAAACAAATAAAAGTTTACGTCAAGCAAGTGTTATATAATTATTACGAGGATAATTTATAACTTTTCATATTTTATTTTTATTGGTTACGTAAAACGTTTACGTTTCGCAATAAAATACATTTAAGCATACACGGAAGCACCAATACCCATCTATACTCAAACAAATACCCACTATTAAACCCAATACACAAAAATTAACTCTTTTCTTTATCTACAAACCACTAGGGCCGGATTAAATTAATAAAACACAACACACATTCAAAAATTCACTTCTATTTTATTAATAACCAACAAGAGTACATCTTAATCCCATGTATCTAGAAATTGGCACATCATAGTACCTTGGCACCAATGTGAGCCATTCCTATGCATGGATAGGAGGAGAGCTCTTTACAAATTCTTACAAAGTGGTACCTTAAACCACTCTTGGTAATGGTTTGAGATTAATGGTTTTTAAATACTTCTTCCTATAAAGGGCAAGTACTAGGATAATAAACACACACACTTTCCATTTCAAGCAACAAAAACAATTTCTCTCCTCTCCTAGAACTAAGAAACCAAGGCTCAAAACTATAAGTTTAGGGTTTCATAGTTTTTGATTTCTACAAAGATACAAGTGTTCAAGTATTACTAGTAGGCATACCTAAGGTGTTTGGAAGTGCATTGGAAGCTTGGATGGTTATTAACAAGGGTTGTAAGCAAGAAGATTTCTAGGGTTTTCATTTAGGGTTTCGAATTTGGGTTGAGGTCTAGGGTTTGATTCTTTGTGATGTTGATCATACTACACATCTCATAAGGTCTTCTAAATCTTAATCTTTCCATTCATTCCTTTACATGTTTTTAATTACTTGTTATTTATGTTAATCACCACCTAAGTTTGTTTTTATGATTTATAAAACATTACAAGGACACATGAAATTTGAATATATATATATATATATATATATATATATATATATATATATATATATATACATATATATATATATACATATATATATATATACATATATATATATATACATACATATATATATATACATATATATATATACATATGGCAAAATAATGTTTAAAATGGAAGTACACGCTTTATATAAGTGTTAATTAATTTATATGTTTAGTTTATAAATTAATTTGTGTTGAAAGTTTTACTTACAAAGTTTATGTACAAATATCATGAGGACACTTTATCTTGGACAACAACTATGGATAAATTAGAGGACCTAAATTATATAAGACTTATGGTATAAGGTTTGGTAAAAGACTTGTACAAAATTTCTCAAGAAATGGATTTATAAAAAACTAAAATGTAATTTAATATAAAAACACCATTGGTTTTTTATACATTCTTTTTAGAATTTGTTTTTTATAAAAATATGGAATTCATTTTTATAAAAATAGTATGATATCTATAAGGATCGTAAAGAATATATAAGAATCGAAAACCCGAGCTTTAACGAAGAAGTTATGACATTTGCAAGTTTACGATAATTAAATATATAAAAGTGTTTTTATAAAACTTATTTTATCAAAACCCTTAATGTTTCAGGTCTTGTAAAATAATGGAAATATTTTATAATCATATTACTTGTCATGAGGATTCCAAGCATATAAGAAACTCAAAAAACGGAATTAAAACGAATAAGTTACGAGTTTTGCAAGATTTAAGTTTATAAAAATATTTTTATAAACTGTTTTGACTTTTCTGAGTTGACCCAGATTTTTATAAATTCAGCAAACATTTTATTTACATAGTTTATCTCATCATCAATCCATACATGCAAAGAACAAGCAAAACAGAATTAAAATCGAATGAGTTATGCTTTATGACAAGTTTTATATAAATTAATTATATAAAATAGTAGTTTTATAAAATTTACAAGTCAGTACAAGTTACTGTTTAATCAATAGTTAAAATATGATAAACATAATATCTCTTGATAGATTTTAACTTAATACGAAAACCACGGACATAAGAAAAAGTTTAAAAACAGAGTTTAAACGTTATAATATATGAAGTTATAAACCTTGTGCACTTATTTTTACTTTTATACATTATTTTATATAATAATTAACTAATTATTATAATTATCAATAAGTTGAAACTCTATAATATAATACACTTGGGACCACCAAAATTTATTAATTAAAAGAGTTATTAATTAATCGATAAATTAATAATTATTAATTTATATATTAATTAATAGTATACAAATGGTTGGAAGAAAAATTCTCTATATATTAATTAATATTTTATTAATTATTGTATACAATGCATGTTAATCAATTGAACGGCCCAATTTGAAAGAAACCTTCAATCTCCCACCTTTATTATGCTTCTTGTGTTCATATGTATACTTTATGGAATTAAAAATTATTTTCTATATTTTAAATACAAGATCAAAATAGGTTAACACAAACAAATCATACACACAACTGGCCATCTTAAAGGTGTGAAAAAAAACAACAATGACGACGAGATTTTGAAGAGCATTATGCATGCACAACAAGGATATTCAGTCTCACTCAAAGCAAATGCAAGATATGGGTTCATTAGTAACTATGTTTGCAGGTGAGTCAAGCGACAAGATTCGACTTCAGTTATGCGGTATTTAGGGTAACTCTAACTTGCTCCCGAAAGAGGCGATGTTAAGCGACCACAAACCAGGCAAATTTCCTGACCTAGATTAAATCTCATCTATGACTGGATTCTTTCCTATTTCAAGAATAATGTTGAATATGACAGTGGTTGAACTAATCATCGAGAAGGCGAAAAAGTTCATGAAAGATATGTATCCAGTGGATACTCCAGACTTTACTTTTTCTATTGGTTGGCTTGGAAAGTTCAAAGAAAGATATGGAATTAAAAATTTCCGGCAGGCGTTTTTTTTTTGGTAGAGATGTGGATCTGTTGAAATGGAGGGCATGGAGGACAAAGATAAAATCCAATAAGTGACAAGCTTTGACTCAGTTTGAATTGAAGGACATCTTTAATATGGATGAAACAGGTTGTTTTTTTGTTAATTTATTTTTATTTTGTACTTTTGTGATGTAATTATTTACATGTTTTGATCTTAAACAGGTTTTTTTAGACTTCACGGATCATTCCCTTGCAACAAGGCTGCTTGAAGGGAAATAAAACAAGACAAGGATAAGACTAACTGTTGCTATTTGCTGTAATGAGGGACAGGTTCGGAAAAACTTCCTTTATGGATTATGGGAATTATGCTAAAACAAGTGTGCCTTCAAGAATGTAAACTTGAAACAGTCTGAACTTGTGAGTACCGTGCTAAACAAACGAGCTTGGATGACTGGGGTGATTTTTGGTGGAATATGTTCGACAACTGATAAAAAATGGTTGGAAGAGAGAAAATTCTCTGATTGAGGATATTGCCCTGCTCATCCAAAATTATTGAAAGGATTTACGAAATGTTTGAATTAGTTTTTTTGCCACCAAACACAACTTCAAAATTCAACCTTGTGACGCGGGGATCATACGAGCTTTTAAGATGCATTATCGTCGTCGATTTTATAGAAGTCTTTTGGAGGGTTATGAATTAGGGGTTCCAAATCCAGCAAAAATAAATGTATTAGATGCAATGAATCTGGCAGTTTTCAGCATGGACTATGGGATGTTAGTGCAAATACAATTGCGAATGCTTTCGTCATTGTAAAACTTTCGATCAAACAGATAAAACATGACTTTTGAGAACTCGATGAAGGTGGTGAAAGCACTCAAGTACTCAAGATATTTGATCAAAAGTGTTGGGTTTTTATGCAATGCAATGGATGTTCGGAGATGTTCTGACCTCACCAGAGAAAATGTAGTTGCACAGTTGTTGACTGATGAGAAATTATTGAAAGCGTTTATTAGGAATTAAAAAGATGTTATAGATGAGACGATGATGAAAGTTCTACAATGGAACCCCCTTCGCGAACGAAGCTATTAAGCGCATATCACATTGAACAATTTCTTGTTGAGCTATGAGAAAACAACACCAGAAGTTCTTACCATGCTAAGGAAAATTAGAGACGAGATTCAAGGGGAAATTGATTTCAACAAAAAACAAAAGACAATTGAGTCATTTTTCAAGAAACCTTCATAAATCATTCATGTAATATGCTATATATAAGGAATTATTAATTTATATTTTATATGGGGTCTAAAGAAAGTATCAAAAATGTATTATCTTATAATTTTAGCGAATTATTAATTTAGCACCCTATCCCCGAGTCGGGACCGGCAAAAAATATTATCTTAGAGAGTTTATTAAATAATCGAGTATTAATTTATCGAGTTTCTACTGTACATAATCAATAAAAATATTAAATCATATATTTTTTTAACAAATAATACATTGATGAACAAAAATAATAGTTTCTTTACGGATACAAATACATATACTTTTATTTGACAAAGTATGATTTAATTATTATTTCAACTTTTTAAAATTAAACAAGAACTATTAGGTGGTGATGTAACTATATAACATGTGATATTTTATTTATATAAAATAAATTATACTCATACGACCTATAATTAAGTAGGTTGCATTCGGATTTCCTGAGACGATTCACTTATTTGATTTAAAAAATCAATCATTCACTTACGGTGAGTTCATAGCCCCACATTTTTATACAATTACAATGATGTACAATATTGGGGTGAGAAACATGCATTGTTTTACAATTAGACGCAAGTACACTTTAAACTAAATTACGAGTTTGCCTAAGTAGCTATAACCCACTATGCCCATGAATCATGAACTGTTAATTACTACTAGTAGATTGTAAGCGCGAATATTATGAATAGATCTATTTGGATTGACATCCCCGTTCGGGTGAGTAGCGCTCACTAGTTTCGGAGGTACCGAAACGATGAATGTATACCATGTCGGAACAATTTGGATGTTGCGGGTTGAACATCTACACGGGCACATTATTTGTATTAATTTGCATACATATATGTTGTAGCTTCAGTGTCATGAGCTTAATGCATTTCGTAATTACGTTTGTGATATTATATTCGCTACTTATCATACACTTGGAAATCTTGTAGTCCTACTTTGTACATTAATTAAACCTGTGAATTCACCAACTTTATGTTGACGTTTTAAAGCATGTTTTTCTCAGGTCAATAAGGTACAAGAACAAGGATACATTGGGGGTCAACATTTTGGGAGTCATTCTGAATGGAGATTTAAATGCATTACATTTTGGAGTATTTGTTATGTATTAAAACCTTTACACTTTCAGGGATAAACAAGTTAAGCCATGGGCTTTTGTACCAAACAATTTATTTAATCCAATGTATCATTTTTAAACGACTCATATAGAGGTCATTCTCATATCTTGTGCTATTGATCTATGATGTAACAATCTCAGACCCATATTCCGCTGCGACCCTATTTGGGAGTGTTACAGATTGGCATCAGGAGCCAAGGTTATAGAGAACCAGGTCAAATGTTTTTACATAGACTATAACCATTTTCAAACATCGTATCATACAAAGTTTTTCACGGGACATACATACGCTATTGAGTTGCATTAGTTGGTTAGACTAGATGCTTTCATGATCTATATACGTGCTTATATCATATTACGTATATACTATATTGGTCTTATATAATATACTTATATAAGTTTATTTTGTTGTTTCAGCAGTCATGTCTTTATCCACGGTTACCTATACATCTGTCTGCACTGATTCTGAGCCATGGAGATTCTACGGGGATCTGACGAGGAGCCGGCTGACGCAGGTTCTCCATGAGTCATCGTATACGGATACGATGGACTCCCTATGCATCCGGTAGCCCTACCATCTCCGGACTATGTGCCTGGACCTGAGCACCCACCATCTCCCGATTAGGTGCCCAGTCCTGAGCACCCACCTTTGCTAGTTTACGTACTTGAGCCCGAGTACCTAGAGTACTTTATACCGTATGGGGATAAGGCACCTATAGAGGACCAACCTCTACCTGCTGATGCTTCACCAAAAGCCCTATCCCCAAGCTATGTGGATGACTTCGATCCGGAGGAGGACCCCGAGGAGGATCATGCTGACTATCCTGCTGATGGAGGGGATGGTGATGATGAGCCCTCCGATGATGATGATGATGATGATGACGAGGATAAGGAGGCCTCTAAGGACGAGGATGATGACGAGGAGGAGGAGGAGCACCTAGCTCCGGCCGACTCTTCTGCGATACCTGTTGTTGACCCTGTTCCCTCAGCTAGGGATACATAGGCATTTGAGACTGATGAGTCTGCACCTACACCCAGATCACCTCAGATTATTGTACCACCCTCCCAGACTCGACTCCGTAAGGCATGGAAGACGGTCAGACCTCAGACACCTATACCATTTCCATCTGAGGCAGAGGTTGACAGAATTCTTGCCTTACCTACTCCACCACCATCTCCACTCACCCCATTATCATATCTACTACCTCAGATCCCCTCACCACAAATATCTGTATCATCTCCACCATTACCCCTACCATCACCACTCACTACTAGCCTTACTGATGTTGGGGCACCATTGGGCTATAGGGCAGCTGGGATTCAGATAAGAGCTTCATCACTACGCTTATTACTACCATCTACTTCCTATAGGACTGATATTCCTGAGGCTGAGATGCCGCCTCAGAAGAGAGCTTGCTTTACTACTCCCACTTTCGGATTCGAGGTCGGGGAGAGTTCAGCAGCTAGTGTTGCGAGACAGCTAGGGCCTACTCTAGAGGCCGAACTTAGATGAGACAGGGTTAGGGAGATGGGTTATGGGATTACAGATACTTGGGATGAGATAGTTGAGGCCATGCTGGAGATAACACCGACCATCTTGGAAGGGGTCAACCAGAAAGTGACAGAGCTTGCTACTACTGTTAGGCAGGACACTGATAAGTTCTATGTGCGATTCGAGGATGCACAGGACGATCGAGCTTTTCTAATAGCCCGAGTCAACATACTATACAAAGATAGATGATTTCACTGCCACACAACTATGCTTTTGGATACAGAGGCGACGTATGCTCGTAGGGCATGAACTGGTTCTGAGGACCGGAGTGCAGCTATAGAGGCCCATGCCAGGACACTAGAGGCACATGTTGCGACATTGATGGCTCAAACTTCATCACTTCAGACTCAGTTGACTACATCACTTGGATGTATTCAGACACTAGAGGCTAGAGATCCAGAGCCCCAAGATAAGCCAACCGAGTCTGGTAGCATCTGTTAGTCTTGTATCATTTGTAGCTATCTTATATAGCCTATTAAGTTTTATAGGTTACTCCCAGCTAGTAGGCTGTAGGGACTTTTGTTTTTATCTTTTTAGCTGTCATTGTATGGCATGCTAAGTATTATGGGTGACCCCCAGCTAGCATCGCCTTAGGACCATATTTTTCATTTTGTATCTCATTGTACTAATCATGTTGTAATCAAAACTATCATGTATGATTATCGATGTTGTTATGTATGGATGTTGATTTATTTATGTCATTGTTGATTTCACTTTAGTTGTATATTTTACTGTGGGTTGTGATCCCATTTTATTTATTATGCATATGTCGTGTTGCATTTATGATTGTATGAAATCTAACATGTATTATATTTCTTGTGATTTTGAAGAAAGTGGCACCAAAGAAAAGAACCACAAGGACATCACTGGCCACAACAACAACTACCACCACACCTGTCACCCGATGCTCAACTTAAGGCACTAATTGCCTGGGGCGTTGCTGCTGCATTGGCAGAACGTGATGCAGACAGGAGCAGAAATAGCGATGACAACCATGATTCAGGAACTGGCAGAAGAAGACAAGTGTCTACTGTTCGTGAGTGTACTTACAATGATTTCCTAAAGTGTCAACCTATGAATTTCAAAGGCACTGAAGGAGTTGTCGGTCTGATCTAATGGTTAGAAAAGATGGAATCTGTTTTCCATATCAGCAACTGCACTATCGCATGTTAGGTCAAGTTTGCCAACTTGTACTCTCCAAGGAAATACCTTGACATGGTGGAACTCCCATGTTAGGGTTGTCGGACATGATATTGCATATGCAATGCCATGGAAAACTTTGAAAAAGATGATGACCGATAAATACTGCCCAAGGAGTGAGATCAAAAAGCTAGAAACTGAAATGTGGAACTTAAAGGTAAAAGGTACCGATGTGCTGAGTTATAACCAACGTTTTCAAGAGTTAGCATTGATGTGTGATAGGATGTTTCCTAAGGAATCAGATGTAGTTGAAAAGTATGTCGGTGGTCTTCCCGATATGATTCATGGAAGTGTGAAGGAATCTAAGCCCAAGACAATGCAGGAGGCAATTGAGTTTGCAAATGAACTGATGGATAAAAAGATCCTCACTCTTGCTGAACGTTAGGCTGAGAATAATAGGAAGTTTAAGGACACTTCAAGAAACAATCAAAACCAACAATAGCCATTCAAAAGGAACAATGTGGCACGGGCTTATACTGCAGGGCCTGGGGAGAAGAAACCATACGGGGGATCCAAACCTCTGTTCGCCAAATGCAACTACCATCATGATGGGCAGTGTGCTCCCAAATGCACCAACTGCAAGAGGATTGGTCATTCAGCCCAGGACTGTAAAAGCCAGCGTGCTACTGCCAACAACAACCAGATAGCTCAAGGGGAAAATCAAAGAGTTCTCACTTGCTTTGAGTGTGGAGCTCAGGGTCATTTTAGGAGTAATTGCCCGAAGTTAAGGAATGGAAATCAAGGAAATCGGACTGGGAATGGTAATGCTGTAGCAAGAGCTTATACTATAGGCACTGCCAGGACAAACCCAAACTCTAATGTTGTCACGGGTACGTTCCTCCTAAACAACTGTTATGCTTCGATTTTATTTGATACTGGTGCCGATAGAAGTTTTGTGTCTACTGCATTTAGTTCTTTGATTGATATCATCCCAACTACACTAGACCATGGTTATGATGTCGAGTTAGCTGACGGTAGAATAGTTTGGGTTAATACACTTATACGGGGTTGTAATTTAAATTTTCTAAATTATCCATTCAACATCGGCTTAATGCCCGTAGAGATGGGTAGTTTTGACGTCATTATTGATATGGACTGGTTATCTAAATATCATGCTGTAATCGTTTGTGATGAGAAACTCGTTCGTGTTCCCTTTGGAAACAAAATTTTAACTTTTCATGGTGACGGAAGCAACAACGGACACGAGTCTCGATTAAACATCATCTCGTGCATCAAAACACAAAAGTATTTGCTTAAGGGATGTCCTATCTTTTTGGCACACGTTACCAAGAAAAAGGCTGAAGACAAGTCGAAGGAGAAGCGACTTGAAGACGTACCAATAGTTCAAGACTTTCATGAGGTATTTCCCGAGGACTTGCCGGGTATTTCACCAACCCGCCAAGTGGAATTTCAAATTGATTTGATACCTGGTGCTGCACCTGTAGCACTAACACCTTATCGATTAGCTCTGTCCGAGATGAAATAATTATCAGATCAACTGAAAGAACTTTCTGACAAAGGCTTTATAAGACCCAGTTCCTCACCTTGGGGAGCTTCGGTCTTGTTTGTCAAGAAGAAGGATGGATCATTCCGGATGTGCATTGATTATCGAAAATTGAATAAGCTGACAGTAAAGAACCGTTATCCGCTTCCAAGAATTGATGATTTGTTCGATCAACTTTAAGTGTCGAGTGTCTACTCGGAGATCAACCTGAGATCGGGTTATCATCAACTAAGGGTTCGTGAAGAAGACATTCTAAAGATAGCATTCAGAACTCGATATGGACATTATGAATTTCAAGTTATGGTGTTTGGTTTGACTAACGCTCCTACTGTATTTATGGATCTCATGAATCGGGTGTGCAAACCATATTTAGATAAATTCATGATTGTCTTTATTGATGATATTCTGATATACTCGAAGAGCAAGCAAGAGCATGAAGAGCATCGCAAGTTAATCTTGGAGTTGCTTAAGAAAGAGCAGTTGCATGCCAAATTTTCTAAATGCGAATTTTGGATTCCTAAAGTGCAGTTCCTTGGTCACGTGATTGACAGTCAGGGTATTCATGTGGATCCCGCCAAGATTGAATCTATTAAAGATTGGGCATCTTCTAAGACTGCAACAGATATTCGACAATTTTTAGGTCTTGCCGGATACTATCGAAGATTCATCGAAGGATTTTCGAAGATCGCCAGATTAATGACCAAGCTAACACAGAAAAAGGTCAAGTTTGAGTGGGGTGAAAAACAAGAAGCAGCTTTCCAACTATTAAAGGAGAAGTTGTGTAGTGCACCTATCTTAGCTTTACCTGAAGGAAGCGAAGACTTTATCGTTTACTGAGATGCTTCGATCAAAGGTTTGGGCGCGGTACTAATGCAAAGAGAAAAGGTGATTTCTTATGCATCACGACAACTAAAAATTCATCAGAATAACTATACAACTCATGATTTGGAGTTAGGAGTAGTAGTGCTCGCTCTAAAGATTTGGAGGCACTATCTATACAGGACAAAATGTATCGTGTTCACCGACCACAAGAGTTTACAACACATCCTTAATCAGAAGGAATTGAATATGAGGCAACGCCGTTGGTTGGAATTGCTTAGTGACTACGATTGTGAAATTCGTTATCACCCGAGGAAAGCAAATGTAGTAGCTGACGCATTGAGTAGGAAAGAACGAATTGAGCCATTACGGGTTCGAGCCTTAGTTGTGACTATTGGTTTGGATGTTCCCAAGCAGATTTTAGAGGCTCAGACTGAGGCAAGAAAACCAAAAAACCTCAAGTTTAAAGATGTGGGAGGTATGCTGATTGAAAATTTGAAGGACCCAGAAAAACCCAGGAAGGAGAAGTTGGAACCGCGTGCGGACGAAACACTGTGTTTGATTAACAGAAGTTGGTTGCCGTGCAATGGTGATCTAAGGACTCTGATTATGCATGAGTCTCACAAGTCAAAATATTCTGTTCATCCAGGTGCTGATAAAATGTACCAAGACATGAAACAATTATACTAGTGGCCTAACATGAAAGCCGGCATTGCCACCTATGTTAGCAAGTGTTTGACGTGTTTAAAGGTCAAAGCTAAACACCAAAAACCATCTGGCTTGTTCGTACAACCTGAGATTCCTCAATGAAAGTGGGACAATATCACTATGGATTTTGTCACCAAGCTCCCAAGGACGCCAAGTGGATATGATACCATATGGGTAATTATAGACTGACTTACCAAGTCTGCACACTTTTTACCAATGAGGAAAAATGACATATGGACAAACTAGCAAGGTTGTACTTAAAAGCGAAAGGACCATTCAGACATTAGAAGATATGTTACGCGCTTGCGTGATAGACTTTGGGAATGGTTGGGAAAGACACTTACCACTGATTGAATTTTGATACAACAACAGTTATCATGCTAGTATTAAAGCTGCCCCATTCGAGCCACTTTATGGTCTAAAGTGTCGATCACCTGTTTGTTGGGCCGAGGTCGGAGACGCTCAGCTCACCGGTCCAAAACTTATTCATGAGACAACTGAGAAGATTGTCCAAATCAAGCAAAGAATTCAAGCCGCTCGTGATCGCCAAAAGAGTTACGCCGATGTGAGGCATAAGCCTTTAGAATTTCAAGTTGGTGACCGAGTTATGTTAAAGGTATCACCTTGGAAAGGGGTTATACGTTTTGGCAAACGGGGAAAGTTAAACTCGAGATATATTGGACCTTTCAAGGTGTTAGCCAAAGTGGGAACCGTTGCTTATAGACTCGAACCTCCTCAACAGTTAAGCAGGGTTCATATCATGTTTCATGTATCCAATCTAAAGAAGTGTTTATTCGACGAGCCGTTGGAAATTCCATTGGATGAAATACACATTGATGATAAACTCCGCTTTGTTGAAGAGCCAGTGGAAATTTTGGATCGTGAAGTCAAGCGGTTAAAGCAGAGCCATATCCCCATCATCAAAGTTCAATGGAACTCCATGAGAGGTCCTAAGTTCACATGGGAACATGAAGATCAATTCCGGAAGAAGTATTCGCATCTCTTCAGAAAAAAAGCACCCTCGACAAGTGCCGCATCTTGAGCCTTGCGGACAAGGCTCCATTAACGGGGGAAGACTATAACAATCCATTATTTTAGGTCATTTCCTGACTCAATTATTACCATTAATTATTTTTATAGTTTTACGCGTTTACTTTTAATTATGATCGTATAGTTAAATCGCGTAAACTAAACATTCAACGTAAACGGACACCAAACAAGTTAAAGTTTACATCAAGCAAGTGTTATATAATTATTACGGGTATAATTTATAACTTTTCATATTTTATTTTTATTGGTTACGTAAAACGTTTACATTTTGCAATAAAATACATTTAAGCATACACGGAAGCACCAATACCCATCTATACTCAAACAAATACCCACTATTAAATCCAATACACAAAAATTAATTCTTTTCTTTATCTACAAACCACTAGGGCCGGATTAAATTAATAAAACACAACACATATTCAAAAATTCACTTCCATTTTATTAATAACCAACAAGAGTACATCTTAATCCCATGTATCTAGAAATTGGCACATCATAGTAACTTAGCACCAATGTGAGCCGTTCCTATGCATGGATAGGAGGAGAGCCCTTTACAAATTCTTACAAAGTGGTACCTTAAACCACTCTTGGTAATGGTTTGAGATTAATGGTTTTTAAATACTTTTTCCTATAAAGGGCAAGTACTAAGATAATAAACACACACACTTTCCATTTCAAGCAACCAAAACAATTTCTCTCCTCTCCTAGAACTAAGAAATCCATGGCTCAAAACTATAAGTTTAGGGTTTCATAGTTTTTGATTTCTACAAAAATACAAGTGTTCAAGTATTACTAGTAGGCATACCTAAGGTGTTTGGAAGTGCATTGGAAGCTTGGTTGGTTATTAACAAGGGTTGTAAGCAAGAAGATTTCTAGGGTTTTCATTTAGGGTTTCTAATTTGGGTTGAGGTCTAGGGTTTGATTCTTTGTGTTCTTGATCATCCTACACATCTCATAAGGTCTTCTAAACCTTAATCTTTCCATTCATTCCTTTACATATTTTTAATTACTTGTTATTTATGTTAATCACCACCTAAGTTTGTTTTTATGATTTATGAAACATTACAAGGACACATGAAATTTGAATTTATATATAAGTTTGTTTTTATGGTGAAATATTGTTTAAAATGGAAGTACACACTTTATATAAGTGTTAAATTAATTTATATGTATAGTTTATAAATTAATTTGTGTTAAAAGTTTTACTTATAAAGTTTATGTACAAATATCACGAGGACACTTTATCTTGGACAATCACTATGGACAAATTAGAGGACCTAAAATATGTAAGACTTATAGTATAAGGTATGGTAAAAGACTTGTATAAAATTTCTCAAGAAATAGATTTATAAAAACTAAATTGTAAATCATATAAAAACCCACTGTTTTTATACCTTCTATTAGAATTCAATTTTATAAAATAATGGAATCATTTTTATAAAATAGTACATATTATAAGGATCGTAAGCATATAAAGAACTCGAAAAACCGAGCTATAACGAAGAAGTTACGACATTTGCAAGTTTACGATAATCTTTACTTATATATAGGACAGTTTACGACACGTCATTAAAGACATGTCATCAAACTATCCATGTCACTAATGCCATGTCACCATATTTGAGGTTTTATTTGCCATATCAACGCCTACATGGACAGCTTCCAACCATGCGAATCTGGAAATTTTTAAAAAGTTTTGTCACTAGGAGGATTCGAACCCGGGTTGGTAGATTCACAAACAAGAGTGTCAACCACTGGACCACGCCAATGGTTGTGATAACAAAGTAAAAAACAAAGATGTCATGCTTAAATAACTCATCTATTCAAACATCTATTTTGAATCCCATTCAAACCCATAACTACCGTATTTTTTCCCAAATTAAACCCTAACAAAGTTCTCTACACATCCGGAATCCATTTGATATTATGAAAAATGCGTTTCCTAAATTAATTCATGAACATAACTGTATACATTAATTCAGGAAATTTCAAATTCAAATCACCACTAATAACAAAATGCTCATCAAGTTAAACCCACCATCATCAATGATCATAGGCATCAAAAACCACCAATCTTCATCTTCATCAACGTTTTTTTTAATTATGTTTTATGCAAAATATTGATAACGATTAATTTTTATTAGGAATATGAATCGGAAGGTATTGACCGGGAAAAGGTGGAGTTTGAAAAGGTATTATCACTGTACATCTCTCTAATCATTCTTAAATTCAATCCCCTCACCTTTGATTCACAATGATCTTCACAGGAAAATCAGGTAGGAATTATTTGTTTGTGGGAGTTGCTTCGTCTTCCATCAAGGTTAGGCTAATATCACACGACAGGTACTTCATCATATTGTTTAAAGCTGACCTAATTGAATATAACAAGCTTTTTAGTTGTTGTGGGATACAATTTTTACAACGTTATTCAAATTGGAATTACAGGTGTGTTGCACGTATCAGGCATATGATAACATGGATGAGATAACCGCTGCCTTCTCAATTGGTTTCAACCAAACAGGAACTAAGTAAGCTTCTCAATCCTTTTCATCATATAAATATCCCTTCCTTATCGTGATTATTTTAACTTTAGTCTAACTACTTATTATTTACTGTTAGGAAATGGAGGCTGCAATAGTTGATGGCAATTGGACAGAAATGAGACATATAATTATAACAAAGATTGTTGGTAAAAATGGCCAACCAAAACATGTAACATTTTGTTTTTTAGGTTGTCATCTTAAGTATTTATAGGTGTGCATTGTAAGTGATCAGATTGTTTATAATTTGTTTTAGACGATTAGTTACATGGCTGAGCGCGTTGTCGGGCATGGATCATTTGGAGTTTTTTTTCAAACCAAATGCTTAGAAACCTGTGAAGCAATGGCTATTAAAAGGTTTTACAGGACAAGAGATACAAGAACCGAGAGCTACAAACAACGCGTGTATGATGAATTACGGATTTAAAACCAAAGGTTTGTTAGTTTGTAAAGTCTTTATTTTTTTAATTTATTTTGATATATGATGAATTACGGATTTATAATCATAGTAATGTTGACAAAATCTCCATCTTCTAATTTCCTGCAAGCAAATAGAGAAAAACTTACCAGGCGTAACTGATTCAGCTGAAGTAACGGTAATCAAAGCCCTATTAAGGTTGGATTCCAATGAAATTCGATATCATTAATTCATTATTCAGTCTACTGTCATTTATATTAGTTATATGCCCTTTTTTTAATTCACAAACATGTTATCGGTGGGACTATGAATGAGATTGGATGCTTATTAATCAAGGCCACTCTCAGTTATCAAGGTTTTCGGTCACGTTGTTAGTAATTTGTCTCTATAATCTGTTCATACTAATCATCATGACCGATGAGTGGGTTTTGGTTATTCCTTTTGGTGTCTATCTATAACTAAGCAATCACTAAATTTTGCCAACTTTTGT
>BQNB010008464.1:29710-76484 GCA_026074375.1 Tanacetum coccineum
CAGATAAGCAAATGAGCTTTTGGCTTAAAACTGTTAACAAATAGCCTAAGGGGTCACTTTCTAGCTATTTTAAGCTAGAAAATTGATCCTTATGGCTATGAGACTTATCAAAACTTAAAGCTTATCCTACAAGCTATCTAAATCAGTAATTGAAAAACATTTTGAAAATCAAATAAACTGTTTAAAGGCTAAATAAAATTGGCTGATTAACTCAGTATGAGCTGAATTTTTTAACTTTTTGAAAAGACAAAAAGGGCAAAGTTTTGCCCTATTTTTAAGCTAGAAAAAGACTCTTAAAAGGTTAAATAAGCTAAAACAGATGAAGATCACCAACCAATGAGCTTATTCTCTTAAATTCAGATTCTAAAAACCATTTTAACTAACCTAATTTTGAAAATGAAAAAGGACCTTAAACTTAGAAAATGAAATTAAGAAAACTATGACAGATTTCAACCAAATCACAAATGCAATTGCATACTTTAACTATTCCTATTCTACTACATTCCTAAACATAAGCAAGCATGAGAACAACATGAGATAACATTTTAACAAAATTGAACCAAATAAGCTAGATTTGAGGACATATTCAAACCATGAATGCATAAGACCTTAAACTTGATTATTAAACCTTAAAAACTGAATTAAACTAACTTAACCACTAAATTTGAGCTTGTTAAAACTGATTCAAGTGGCAAAATAGACTAAGCAGTACTAACTAAGGTTAGTACTGCTAGAACCAAACACCCCCTTAACTTTTGAAATTAACATTTTAAACTGAATTAAGCTGAGATATTCAAAAACAGATAAAGCATAAGATATATTAAAGACAAATAAGCAATTACAACTAAAAAAGTAAGCAGTTTAAATAAGCAAATAAGCAGTTGACAGTTTAAGCTAAAAATTAAGAAAATGGAGAACTTACAAAACCCTTGCTCAAAACAGGATAAATAAGTTGATCTACAAGCTCTAGCTTGTCAAAGACAAGCTAGTGAAACCCATAAGCCCTTCCATTTTTGGCTTATCTTCCAAATAGCTTTTTGAGTGAATTTTGGTAAAAATAGACTTAGGTCACTATAGGCTATGGACAAGATTACAATGCTTAAGTAACAACTTAAGTAAAGATAAAAGAGCTTTTGTGAGCTTAAAAACAATAGTTTTATAAAGTAAAATGCATTCAACTTAAAAACAGATTTAACATAAACTTAACTTTTTCATTAAACTTAAAATCAGTACAAGGCTTTTAAAAAAGTACATTAAACTTAAAAACATTAAATATAAGCTAAAAACTAAAACTAAAAACTACTTAAAAACTACTTGTCACACTCCCTTTCAAAGGCTTACAAAGGTGCTATTTAGCCGACTTCAAGCTCTCTTGGGTCTTCACTTTTTGTTTCTTTAGTGAGAGAGCTCAGAGGTGTTTTAGTTGTGTGAGAGAGGTCCAAAAATTCTTCCTAGCCATCAATCTTGAGTGTTCACCAAGTAGTATGATCTTAGCCCTTCATCCTTTGTCATTGCCCTACCAACGAATGGGAATTTAAAGGATTGCCAACATGGAATTGGCTTCTTGTGAGTGGGGTTGAGGTTTGAAAGTGATGGTTTTGTTTGTAGGTGCAGTAGTCGAGGTGAGGAAGGTGAATGAATAGTACCTTGGGAGGGAAAAGGATTTAACTGACTTTGTTATAAAAGGTTAACGGTGTTTGCCCTATTTTTGTTAGGTTGTTGCATCGTTAGTCCTTTTGGACTAACAATGTTAGTCCTTAAGGACTAACGATGAAAGGGTGAAAAGGATGCATTAGTTGGACTTGGTTAATGGCTGTTAAGTTTTTAGGTTTTGTAATTTTGGGCCAGATTTATGATTAAGCCTGTTTTAAGTTAAAAAGGCAATGGCCCTTTTTAACTTATAAGTTGGTCTTCAAATGAGTTTAATGGGCTGACCCGACCCATTAGATAGGTGCGGGTTGGCCCATTAAGTATTTCTTCGTTATCAGCTTCGTCTTTGACTTTTGATTTTTTGGTTGACTTTGTCTTTTTGCGCTCTTTCCATTCCCGTGCTCGGTTTTGTCTATTTTTGCTTATTTTTGTCCTTTAGTGAATATTCCTTACATGCATAATATAAATGCAAAACACACAAATACAATGTATTTTTGGTATGTTTTTAGTCTTTTAAGCACGTTTTATTATGTCAACGATATGTGTATTTAAGCACATATCAGTCCCTAATATTAAACATTGCATTTTTGATTTCATTATTTGTGATGTCACGAACCATACTTAAACATGATTGGTCAGAAACTTTAGAGTGAAAAAGCCTATCAATATTTAAATCATTACAAACAGAATGATTACCTAAGAACTCCTCATAATGGTTGACAAAAACTTCTGGAACAAGAGCACCCGCAACCTCGACATTATTTGAATCAAGAATAACCTCAATTTGGCAGTATTGATTTCTAGCTTTAACCGTTTTATGAAAATAAGAGGAGTTAGAATCCCCCGCCTCCAACCACTCCACCTTAGCCTTTTGCTTTAAGAATCGCTCCTCGTCAAGTTTCGCTTCATTAAAAGCGTTAAGGTAGACAGCCTCCTCGTCCCTAAGATTAGTATCCATAGGATTAGCATCCAACGCATGTTGCACCGTATCAAGCTCGACCCTAAGAAGATTAACCCGCTCATGTAAATTACCCTGATCATGTAGAAGCATTATAAGAGGGGTTTTAAGGGCTTTGAGTTTCAACACCACTTTGTACATATTGTGACCATCAACCTGAATAGACCAAGTATTAAACAACAACTCCTTAAACAGTGACTTATGCGTAAGGAAATTATAGAATTTAAAAGGTTTAGGCTTGGTATAGATAAGAGACGGAATTTTGAGGACCAAAGGGAAATGATCAGATATACGATAAGGTTGGAACACTACATACGCCCCTGGGAACGCGTCAATAAAATCCAAGTTACCCATTATGCGGTCTAGCTTCTTTAAAATTTCATGCCCTCCTCTTGGTTTTTGATTCCAAGTAAAGCATAAACCTGAGCAATTAATGTCCATGACCTCAATTTTTGAAATACAATCTTTGAACTCATACATTGGGGAATTCGGTATAGAAGAACCCAAACAAATATCCTCTAAATTAAGACCGACGTTGAAGTCTCCTATCAGAATCCAAGGACTATTACGAGTAACCAGCTTATGAACACCCAAGTCATTCCAAAGCAGGCGGTGGGTTATAGTAGAGTTGCTTGCATATACAAACGAACAGAAAAAAGGTTTTGTTATCTGTTTTATGTGTCACCTTAACGTGCATCACTTGGTCCGTCTGGGCAAGAACCATTAACTCAACAACATCCGTGTTCCAACCAACAATAATACGACAGCCACTAGTACAACAGTTAGCATTCAAAGTCCATTCCCAATATTTAAATACCCTAGAACAGACCTTTAAAAGCAGCGATACATCCACATAGGATTCTAATATAGCACAAATACTTAGGTTGTTTTTGTTAACGACTTGTTGAACCTCAGTTTGCTTAGGGACACGGTTCAGGCCCCTGATATTCCACGCCGCGACACTAAACATTAAGACTTCCAACAAAGGGAGTGCTTGCCCCCTTTTGTACGTTAGTATTCATAGGCGATTCAAGAACAACCTCAACCTCTCTATCCTAGTCATCAGCATCAAGATCCTTAACATTACCATTTTCATTACTTGATTCACCAACGTTATCTTGATCCTGAAGAGCAAAGAATTGGTTTTTAAGATCTTTAAGGTTGCTGTCATCAACCTTATTAGTACCATCAGTTGTGTTAGTTTTCTTAGTCCACACCACAATCGTCTTAGATTTGCCCAGACGTAACCCCTCAAACTGTTTTGCATTGTTATTTTCCTTAGCTTTACTTCTTTTCCTCCGCTTTGTTACCACTGTAAAGCCATCATGAGTAGGCTCATTAACATCAACAACAACCTCAACAGGATCCCTTTTAGGGCATTGAGAATTAGAATAGCCAAATATGTGACAATCAGTGCATACCGGTGGCTTCCACTCGTACTCAACCTTTATGCGTTCTATTTTATGTCCCGTACCATCTTCGAGAGGAACACCCATAACAACTTCTTGTTTCAGTTTCTTCTCCGCGCTAACTTCAATAAGTGCTCTAGCATACCCCATTCTTCCCCACGTATCCCCGCACATAGAGCTAGTAAATGTGTCGAGCATAATTGGTTTCCCAATTTGTGTCCCAATAAGACTAAGACCGTCCTCCGTATATGCAACAACATGCACTTTGTGGATTTTAGCCCCGGGAGGAAGAACTGAGAAGAGAAGTTTATGAACACCTTTAGAAGGTGGTGGAATCCCGGGGTTAAAAACTTTTTCCTCAGTTTGATATGAAAACGAAGAAAGTAAAATTTCTGGACCCGGGAACTTCCTTTGTGGAAAGGAAGTTCATAAAGAGGAGATTTAAAATTCTCAAGAATTTAAAAATAGCATTCGTGTTTCATTACAGTCTTTGCACCAGTTGGTGACTTCAAAATGGTTCTCATGAATAAGTTATACCCGGATTAAATACTTTGTCCTCGTTATTGGTTGAAGGCAAAGCATCAACCTTGGAAAAATCCTCATAGAGAACCTAGTCACACTCGAGGGAAGGAAGGAAATCACTTGATCTAGGGGGATCAAGTTCATCAATCAAGAGTTTAGACTCTCTGATTTTATCTTCCTTGGAGTCAAATGGATCATCATAAACATCATCATTATTGGACTCAAGTTCAACAAGATCATCATAGACATCATCATATAATGGTGGAGATGAATAATCAAGAGTATGTTCATCGGTGAACATCTCGGGAATGGTATCAACAAGATCGTTATTAGGATCTGCAAGATTACCCTCATCAACCGAATCATCGAGAATAAAATCCATTTCCTTGGTAGGATCATGATTAAGCAAACATTATATTTCTCTAAGATCGGATTCGATATCAAAAGGAAGATCATCATTTCCCGGTAGAAATGTAATAAGAGCGAGTTTATCGGCGAACTCCTCGAGCAAATGGTCAGGAGAAGAAGAAGTGGTACTGCCACTTAATGGATTATGAGAAAGAGGGAGTGGAGATGAAGGATCATTATTTAATAATTCTTCAATTAAACGAAGATCTCCCTCCGGGTCAAAGTCGGTATCATCACTCCCCGGTGGAAATGAATCACTTGCGAGATAAGCTTCAATATCTTCCCAAATTAAATCACTTTCTTCTAAGGAAGTAAGTGTGGGAGAAGAAGAAACAATAGGGTCCGAAATTAGAGTGGGATTGCCACTCAAATGATTTGTTACAAACAAATCTTCAAGATAATCTTCATGAGAGACATTGTAGATGTCAATCATGTTGATTGATTCATTTTGAGGCTTGTTAGAATAGCTTAAAGTATCATGTCTTATATTCAAGATGAATCTTTCGTCACCGTCATGGAGAATCATTTCTTCTCCGTGAACGTCAATTAAAGCACGAGCGGTCCGTAAGAAAGGTCTTCCCAAGATGAGGGGGACTCGAGGATCGCTCCCATAATCAACGATGACGAAATCGGCAAGGAATGTGAACTTTCCAACCGGAACAAAGACATCTTTTGCAATTCCAGCCGGTGTACAAATTGCCCAGTTAGCTAGTTCAAGGGTCATTTGGGTAGAAATAAGCTCGGGTAAACCTAACTTTTTTCAAACCAAGAGTGGCATCAAGTTGATGCTAGCACCTAAATCGGCTAGGGCCTTGCACTTGAGCTCACTAAAACCACACGGAATGAGAAATTTTCCAGGGTCTCCAAGTTTCTCGGGTAACTTCTTAAGGATAACCGCTGAGCAATTTTCATTGAGGGGTGTATTTGCCAGCTCTAAAAGTTTCTCCTTATTGGAAAGGAGACTTTTAAGCATTTTTTGGTATTTCGGAATTAGAATTAATGCATCACCAAGAGAGATATTGATGTGAAGTTGTTTGAACATTTGCCAAAATTTGTGAATTTGGACTTCATCTTTCTCTTGCTGTTTTTCTTGGTGCATTCTTGAAGGATAAGGGATATTGTTAGGAATATTTGTAATACTTAGTTTCTACTAGTAGGTATGTAGTTCCTACTGGCAGGTATGTAGTTCCTGCTAGTAAGGTTATTATCATAGTTAGTCCTAGTAGGCTAAATTTAGTTCCTACTGGTAGAATACTTAGTCCTGATAGAGTCAAATAGTTATTCCAGGATAAGATTTTAGTTAGTTAGAGATGAGGATATGCATGAGCTAAATAAGGAAGATATTCATGCATATCAATCTCACGCGTTTGTAGTAAATGCTGATTAGGGTTTCTCCACTATAAAAAGAACCTATGGCTTAGGGAAATAGACAGATCTACAAAAACATATTTCTCCTTGTTAATTAATAGAAATCCATAGAAGGATCTTTTAGTTTTATTAGTCCTGTTCTTCTTATTAGTTGTGTCTATATTCCGCACAGACATTAGCTTTCTTAAGCAAGATTCTCTCTTGAGATTAGCTTGTGATTACATAGGTTAATCACCATCCTTAACAGGCAGTAAAGATCTATCTAGAGTGGGATCCAACAAGTGGTATCAGAGCTTGTTGAGAGTCTCTGGATAAGAAGAACACTTAGATCTAGACTTTTAGAACCTTAAACACATCCAAAACATCCAATATCCCTATCGCAACCTTTTCAAAATGTCTGATCATGATGATGATGCTTCTGATATTAATGACAATACTCAACCACAACAACAACAAACATTCAACCTCAAATCATCACCACTATCTCGAACAACAATGCAAAGTTTCCTTATTTGAAGAAGGATGAGTATGAGGTCTGGTCTATGAAGATGGAATACTAGATCACAAACAATGATATGAATATCTGGAAGGTGATTCAAAATGGCAACAGCTTAAAAAGGACTAGAAGAGATCATGATGGAAGGGTTATTATTCTTCCCCTAACGACTGCGGATGAACACATTGCTGTTCAGAGGGAATCAAAGGCAAGAACTACCTTGCTTCAGTCTATTCTTGATGATCATGTGGCTAATTTCCATTATATGGATGATGCAAGGGACATATGGAATGCAGTCAAAGCTAGGTTTGGTGGAAATGCCGAATCCAAAAAGATGAGAAAGTCCATGCTGAAGCAAGAATTCTTAGAGTTCAAAATTAGTTAATCAGAGGGATTGCACAAAGGGTATGTGATTGCAGTTTTACATACATATAAAATAATATACTTATAGAGAAATTAAGGAAATCCCCAAGTATCCCTTGGACAATTCCACTCACAAAGATATATATATAGAATACGTATAATAAACCGGGCAAGTATGATCGCCCGGGTCGTTTTCTCCAATGACTAGTGCAATTGAAACCACGTTTTAAGTTCGGATCCTGATTTGAATAAGCAAGGATATATGATTTGGTTTCTAGAAATTAAAGCCCTAATTTTTGAAGTTATTTTGTTGAACAAACGGGATGTGGTCGTGAGGATTGTCCTTTCTCAAGTGTCCGAAGAATAGGTCCGATAGTCATCATATTAATAGAGACTATGCTTGAGTCGAAATGCCTCAGCAAGAATTGGTGGAACCACGATTACCTCCGCATAACCCCCGGTGGGTGCACGGAGCAATTCTGCCATAGTACGTTGATCGACCATCGTAACTACGGGTGATTCTTCAAGAGAGAAAGGTTGTTTTGAACGTCTACGGTTACGACGTTTCGGGTTTGAAGTGGTTGGATTAGAAGAAGAATTACCAACGAGATTAGAAGAAGAACAAGTGTGCATGCACTAAAAAGATTAAAAAGAAAAATATTTTTTTGGTTGTTTTTCAATTTTTTTCACAAATTATTTTAAGGAAAAACGAGATCGATAACTTAAACCAATAATCGAAAAGCTTCACGGTAGCTCTTTAAAAGAAAAACGCACAAAGAGGAGTAGGAAAGCGCGAATCTATTAAAAACCTTTCTCCTTTAGGGTCGTAGTTCCTCGGAACAACCCTCCTTAAACCCCTCTTATAGTTTGTTAAACTTTAAAATGTGAGCCGTAAACGTCGCAAGTGACACAAAGGCAAAGTTTTTGGAATATTTTGATTGGGAAAACTTATTATGATAATGCTTAAGTTGAAAAGCATTATATTGATGAAGAATTTTAATTTCTTGAACTAAGGACAATATTTTTCATACGTTTTTGATTTTGTTCTTGATTTTTTTAATCTTATACTAATAACGAAATAAAAGAAAATGAAAAATATTTTTGTATTTTTGTATTTTTATAAATAGAAGAAAATATTCACAAACGGGAATGATAACTTCACAAGGGAAGGGTCTTCAAAAACTAATCTTCAATTAACGAATTAAGATCGCACAAGCACCATCGCCCCGGCAGCGGCGTCAAAAATGATAGTGGTATTAATTTAACCCTTTATAATTATATAAATATATAATAAATATATAAATAATAAGGCTAAATCAACGGTAAAGTATTCCGAGAGGCTTTTAAAAGATTCGTTTCTATCCAAAACAAAATCCTTCAAAAATCTACCCAGGTCATTCTCCCAACGAGGTGCGAATTGAAAATCGAGAACGTTCGTGATCGCGTTTTTGAATGGTTAAAGATTTTTGGAGTTGATTTCTAATTTCTACAATTAAAATGCAAAAACGATGAAAGAAAACCTAAAAACGAAAGCTAGAACAGATTTAAACCTAAAAACGAGAACCGAGTCTGAAACCCGTTCTTTAAAAAAACAAAATGAGAAATTTTAACCCTACAGATGCAAATTTAATTTTCTTAAGTGCAAAATGATAAAAGAAAATTTTCTAAAAAAGAATTATATTTTTTTGACTTTTTATAATTTATTATGAATTAAAAACTGTTTTGAAAAGAAAAAACGATTAAAAATAGTAAACGATATGAGAAAAATATGAAAAAATACAGAAAAGTAGTTTAAGATATGCTGATTTTATGAAAAATAAAATGGAGTTCCCAGCTTATCGAAATAAGCTGGAAATAAGCAGAAATGAGCTTATAGGCTTAAAAGGGTAAAGTGCGTATAAAAATAAAATGGGGTGAAAGATAACTAAAAAGACCAAGGCAGGTTGGTTAAGTTAGTATGTGGGATGTGTGGGACGTATGTGTGCTATCAGGGAGGTCCAGGGTTCGAACCTTGGGCTCCCTTTTTGGAAAATATATATATTTTTTATCTTTTAAACTTATAAAACTAACAAAGTTAAGCAAATTTTAAAAAGGCAACTTTTTTGTAACTTCAAATTAAGCAGTTAAATAAGCAAACAAAAAGTGGCAATTATAACCTTTTTACACTAAAACTAATATTAAGCTAGACAGTTTGGCTTTTTAGAACAAATAAGCTAAGGAAAATGAAAAATAAGCTAAGACAAGATTATCTACTATACCTAATAAGCAAGTTTGAACAAAAATAAGCAAGGAATATAAGCTAAAAAGGACAGAATCTATAAAAGGCTTTTAAACTTAAAATGTTAAGCTACAAATGCAAATAAGCTCAAATAAGCTCTACCCTAAGTACAATAAGCTAAAATAAGCACTAACTAGCCTAATAAGCAAATTCAAAACAAAAATAAGGCAAAGAAAAACATATAGATGAGCATAAAAAAGGCAAATAAGCTATAAGAAAAAAAAAATGGCAGTCACAAAGCCTAAGTGGCACTTTTAGGCTTAAATTTAAGCACCTAAGAGGGAACCTTGTGGCTTAATGAGTTGAAGTCCTAAAAAGCTTGACCTAAGGGCTTCTCTAATCAGCAATTAAAATAGGGTTTGAAATCCAAATGAGCTACTAAAAAGCTAAGGAAAAGGGGCTGATTGCACTCAGCATATGCTGAGTGTTTTTGAAAAGACAAAGGGCTTATCTGCAACCTTAAAATAAGCAAGAAAATAAGCTTCAAAAACTAAGTTAAGCCAAAACAAATTAAGCTTGTCACCAAAGGGGCTTATGCTCAAAAATGCAAAGCCAAAAAACTAGTTTTACTTATCTAAATTTAAATTTTGAAAAAGGGGGTTTATACTATGAAAAGAAAATTATGACAGATTTTATCCAAAACCAAAAAGGCAAATGCAAACTTATCCTAACCCTATCCTACTACATTAGACACTACAAATGGAAACTAGAACAACACTCTAAAGTAGGTTTTGAAACCCCTAATTAAAAGAGCACTTATGGACTGTTGTCACCACAGTCATAAAACACCCTTTGAGAAAAAGACTTAAAACCAAACTTAAAACTTAAAATATTTGAAAAAAAGATTAAGAACTACTTAAAAAAGTTGCCAAAGATAGCCAAGTGACCCAGTGGTTTTTAAACCAAATTTTACCCACTTGAGACCCTTATCCCAAACACCCCTTTAACTTTTCAAAGTGAATTTTTAAACTGATTTGCAAGGATTTAAGCTAAGGGTTTTGAAAACAGAATATCAACTAACAATGTAGAGCACAAATAAGTAAAAGCAACAACAAATAAGCAGTTAAATAAGCAGATAAGAACTAGGCAGTTAAAAGGTATTAAAGGACAGATTTAAGGCAGAACTTAAATAAATGACAAATAAGCATAAATCAAAGAAAAGTAAGCATAAAGAACATAAAATAAACTAGAAAAAGCAAAAAGTAAGCAAAGATAAGCACCTCTGATCGCTACAGTAAAAAAAAATAAGGCAAAAAAAAAAAAAAAATGGAAAAAGTGAGCTTACAAGAGTCCAAGCTTATGGCAATGAAATAAGCTCTCAAAATCTTATAAACCAACCTATATGCTTCCCATGAAGCTCTAACCCAAGGCCATCCAAGATATACCTTGCTCCTTGCTTTCTTTTTATGATTTTTTTTTTTGAATTTTTGAAATTGTTTTTTGACAGAAAAGTAAAGAAATGTTTATATAAGCTTTTGATGATGCAAAGGCTTATACAATAAACTTAAAAAACAATATAAAATGACAAGGGGGGGTACCATAAATGACAATAATTTAAAGAAAACACTTAAATTTGCATTAAAATAAATTGCAAGTCTTTAAAAGACAGAAAATTAAATGACAATGTATTAAAATGACAGAATTAAAATGGTACAAATTTTGGTTAATACAAGTCAATGGACTTAACACTAAAATTCAACAAAAAGTAATAAGCTACAAAATGCTTATATTTATACTAAGGGTCTTGAGGCTCTTGGTGCTTGTCACTTGAGTAAGCTTAAAGAGTGTGTTTGTTGTGTTAGATAAAAGTCGTCAAAGCAAATCTTAGCCATCATTTTTGCTTGGCGCCCAATCCTGATTGATCAATACCATTAAGTTCTTGTCCCAATAAGGTTAAAGGTGTGATTGCCCAAGTGTCCCTTTTGGATATTTAGGAGGTGTGGTGTTACTTGAAGGTAAGGATGGTGATGTTTTTTTTAGTGACTGGGGTGAAACAATAACCGAGTGGGGGTTGGGAGGACGAAAGGTAAAACAGGGGAATTGGGCGGGTAATTTGGTTTTGTTATAAGCATGGAAAATTGATTTTGGTGGTTTTGCCAGAACTAAGCCCCTCAGCCGTATGATTGGTTTGCACGTTAAGTCCATGTGATGTATATGAGGTAATAAGGATTTGAAAACTATGCCCTTGAGATATATAAGTTGTCATTGCACCAATGGTTCCCTTGTGGTAATAACAGGGTTAGTTAAAAAAGGGGTTATAGGGCTTAATTGGGGTTAAGTAAGGATATGGGCAAATTTTTGGTACTAGTGTTTTGTGACCGGGTGGATTTAAATAAGGACATTGGACCTAAATTTAAACTTGGGTTTTTAAGTCTTCATATTATGTTTAAATGGACTGACCCGACCCATTAGATGGGTATAGGTGGGCCTATTTAACATTTCTTCAGTTTCGGCTTTGACTTTGACTGTTGACTTTGTCGGGGTTGACCTTGACTTTGACTTTCATGCTTTTCCATTCCGTGCTTGGTTTTGTTGTTTTTGGCTTGATTTTTTGTCCTTTTCTTGGATATCCATTTCCTGCACAATATAAGTGAAAACATACAAATACAATGTATTTTTGGTACGTTTTTTGGTTATTTAAGTCCTGTTTTAAAGCAAAAGTGGTATGTGTATTTAAGTACATACCAAGTTTTTCAAACGTATGTCCTTTATCGTTTTCTTCCTTCTAAACCCAGAATCCACTTCTTTAAAAGCAAGCAGAATCTCTTGGCTTGAGCTAACCTTTGCTGTTTCTAAATCTAGATCCTGTTTTTTGCAATGTGTTACATAAAACCATCAAATCAGTTAGTTGCATGCTATCCTCACCACTAGGTTGTGGATCATTGGAAGGTGTGGGTATAATGTCCTCATGCTTTGTCTCATCTTGAGAAACCTCTGCCTCCTGTCTCTGAGTCTTCTTAGATGGTTGTTTCTTCTTGGGTTTAGAGGGTGTAGATGGTTGATCAATAATAGGTATTTAGTGGAAACCGTTGGATGAGTCTGAATCCTCACTCCACTTCTCTTCAGAAGCTGAACATCATAGTATCTATAAGGTGTTATACCTCCTAAGAAAAATCCATTCCCCAGCTCTCTTCATATTATCAAAAAAAACTTTCTTTGAGGTGAAAGGGATTACCAAAAATCTCATAATGAGTCCGACAATATCTTTAGTTGTTGTTTAAAGAAAGACTTGTAGAAAACGTGGATACATCAAGAATTTGACTCCTCTATCTAAGTGTTTCACCATAGCATCAAAAACGTACTTAGACAGATTAAACTTCTGATTTGTTGCCAAGCATATGATCAAAGAAGCCATTGAACAACTAAACTCATTCCATGTAGTGGATTTAGCAACTTTAGGCAAAGTTAGATATTTGTGAATGAAATACTTCCACTGTAGAGAGAAAAAGGCTTTATAAAAAGTAAGCTTTTAAGAAGGCTTTTCATACCCCATACATGTCAGTTCTTCAAAAATAGTAGTGGTTGGAAGACAATCAGTACCTTCTGCATCATCCAAGTGAAGATATCTCCTAATGCTTGACTCCGTAACAATAACCCTCTTTTTATCAACTAGGGCTTGTAACTAACGCACTCCGTTAACTATCTGTACCTTGGTAGTTGCCCAAAATTGTTCAATACAAGATGTGTAGATGATTGGATTGACTGTTAAAGCATAATGAACAGAACTTGCTTTTAGGAAATCAATTATCTCTGTAAACCCATCACTTTCTACAGGTTTTTCCAAGAATGCGACCACATTGTCATTTCTCAGCAAATCTTAGGGATATGTCCATAATCATGAAGTAGAAGATCAAAGAAGAAAAATTGATTAAAGGGTTTATGTTTAGAGAGTGTTTGAATGAATGAAATCGAATAAAGAAGTAAATAAAACCCTGAATCGAAGTATTTATAAAATCACCCTCAACAGCATGAACTTGAACTGGTAGCATTAAAATATCTCTAACAGCATTAACTGAACCCAACAAAAGCTTAGCAGAATTAATGTATACCAGCAGTAGAAATTATATGCTTAGCAGCATTAACTTCAATAACCTAGTAATTACCTAAATTTCATTCCAAAAAGCAATTTTCATCACAAATTTGATTCTCACAAGCTCTCTTTCTATTTTTATGCTTACATTATCTCTCTTTTCTTTTTGCTCACATAATCACTCATTTCTATTTTTATACACACACCTCTCTTTCTATTTTTAAGCTCACTTAATCTCTCATTTCTTTTGGCTTACCAAAACACTCTTTTTGTTTGTTACTTCTTTATTTGATCAGAACATACGGTTACATCAATGAACTGTAACTGGGATCAAGAAAAACCTTGATTACCTTGAGGCTAAAACTACCAAACCTAGGCATCTACATTAGAGAACTCACACCTAGAACACACACACACTTTTCTATATGAAGAACATTGTTCCTAAAGAGAGTTTGACTTGTCTTGTTGCAAAGGCTATATTAGATGAATCAATGCTCTGGCACAGAAGACTTGGTCATATTAATTTTAAAAACATAAATAAGCTTGTCAAGGATAATCTAGTAAGAGGATTGCCTACAAAACAGTTTTGAAAATGACCACTACATGTGTTGCTTGTCTTAAAGGGAAAGCAACACAGAGCTTCTTGTAAAGTCCAAAGGATTCTGAATCCCATTACTAAGACCATTGTTTATGCTACATATGGATTTGTTTGTCCAACCTGAGTGAGTAGCTTAATGCAAAAGAAGAAGATGTGCTTAGTAGTCACTGATGATGTTTTTAAAGTAGATTTACATGTGTTTCTTTCCTAACAACTAAGGAGAAACCAGTGGATCCTTAAGAGCTTTATCAAAGAAAAAGAAAACTAGTGGATAAGAAAGGATAATAATCAAAGTGATTAATGGAACAGAGTTTTGAACAAAGTTAATATTGATGATTTTTGCAGAGAAAAAAGATATTAAGAGAGATAAATGTAGCTAATACTCCTCATCAAAAATGGTATAGCTGAAGGTAGGAATAGGAACACTAATTAGGTTCTTTCTAGAACAATGTTAGCTGACTCTAAGTTAAATACCACATTTTGGGCTGAAGCAGTTTCTACTACTTGCTATGTACAGAATAGGGTCTTAGTAGTTCAAGCCTCATAAGCAAAGACAACCTTAGTGAACTTTTAAGAGGTTTTAAACCAGCTCCTAAGTTTAGATACCCATTTGGTTTGACATGTTACTATTCTTAATACTTTATACAGTTAAGAGGCAAGTTTGAATGGCAAAAGTGATTAAGGTTTTCTTTGTTGGATATCTTTGAGTATAAAGCTTTTTAGGGTTATACAACAGCTAGAACCAGGAGGGTAGGAAGAAAACTTGCCATATCTTGTTTTTAGAGAATAAACCTATGATAGAAGGGAATGGTCCAAAATGGCTGTTTGATATGATTCTCTAACCCAATCTATGAACTATGTACCAGTTACTACAGATACAATTTCTAATGACTCTGCAGGTACATCAGAAGAAAACAGTCAAATTGTGCAATTATGATGCCAATTTTGAGAGATACTACTTCATCCGTTGAATCTCCTCTAAAGGATGTTGATAAAGTGAAACCAAAAACTGCTGATGGATTGCTCATACAGGTTGAAGATGGTCCAAATAATTGAGAAATGCTGAACAAAAAAGTATTGCAGAGATAGCAGTACCCAATATGTTTAATGCTGCTGGGCAACATGGTTAATACATAGCCAGTACTGATGTATACTGGTATCTTAAAACTTAATGTATGGTTGGCACCCATCAGTTTAATACTGCTAGTATCAAATTAACATGATATCCTAACATGTTGTGAACCATGGGAGTTAGTTCTACACTTGAAGCCACTCATATTGAGTCTTTTAGTGATGAAGATGAACCAGAAGTTCATTTAGGGAACATCACAAATTCCTATAACAATACCACCACTCTCCCAGTAGACAAGAATTCCAATAAAGAAAACCCAATTGAAATGTGATTGGTTGATGGAAGTGCAAGTGTTCAGACAAGAAGAAATGACAAAAACCTAACTTCGTAACAAAGGTTTCTTCACAGTGATGTATATGAACAGAAAATACATGATACCCTGAATACTTGTTTATATGCTTGTTTCCTATCACATAATGAACCAACAAGCATTGCTAAAGCTCTATCTGATTCATCCCGGGTGGAAGCAATGCAGGAAGAACTTCTACAATTCAAACTTCAACATGTTTGGATACTGGTGGATTTGCCTAATAGAAAGAAGGCCATTAGAACAAAATGGGTCTTTAGAAACAAGAACGATGAAAGGGGAATTGTAATTAGGAACAAAGCAAAGTTAGATTGCTACAGGCATAGACAGAAGAAGTATTGATAATTAAGAAAGTATTTTTGCTCCTGTGGCAAAGAAATTGAGCAATAAGATTGTTTATTAGCCTATGCATCTTTTATGGTTTTTCTTGGTACAATCAAATGGATGTAAAAGTGCTTTATATATGGGAACCATTTAGGAAGAAGTCTACATATACCAACCACCAGGATTTAAGAGATGCCTGACCATCCAAACAAAGTTTATAAGGAGGTTAAGGCACTTTATGGTTTGCATCAATCACCAAGAGCATGGTATGAAACTTTGGCTAACTATCTGTTAGGTAATGGGTTTAAAAGAGGCAAGATAGATGAGACATTATTTATAAAGAAGAAAAAAGGAGATATTTTGCTTGTACAAGTGTATGTTGATGACATTATCTTTGGCTCTACAAACAAGGAGTTTTATTGTAATATTTGAGAAGCAAATGAAGGATAATTTTCCAGAAGATTCAATGGAGAACTTTACTTTCTTTCTAGATTACCAGTACACACCGAAGGAAGATAGAAATATTAATCATCGATATAAATGTGAGCAGATAGATTTTGGAAGAGAAACAGACTACTCTGATGTGAAGTTCTGCTTCAACTCCTTTTGGATTAAGAAAAAGCCTTATTGGGTCAAGGATGGAGATGTTGTGATGGGGGTTGAAGTACATCTTTATATTAATATCAATGATTGGGTATTTGAATTTATCCTCACCACAACCTAGACCATATTATCATGTTTGCGTATGTGCAAAGTGAGCTAGATTCAAGATCCAAAGACCATCTCAACTCTTAGCAGTCAAGAGGATTATTTAGAAATATTAGAAAGGCAAACCAACTTATTAGAGGGCCTTAGTATTCTAGGGATTCACCCATTTGAACAGGTTGCTATACTGATAGTGACTATGCTAGAGCAACTCAAGATAGGAATTCTACAACTGGAGGTTGTCAGTTTTAGGAAACAGGTTGATATCTTGGCAGTGTAAGAAGCAAACTGTGGTTGTTACTTCTACAACTGAAGCTGAATAGTGGCTGCTGCTAGTTTGCTCGAGACAAGTACTCTGAGATTCAAAACTAATTGCTAGATTATGGGTACAATTTCATGAACACTATCATTAATATTGACAATAACAGTACTATCTGCATTATTAAAAATCATGTTAAACATTCTAAGACAAAACATATAGAGATTAGGCATCATTTTATAAGAGATTGCAATACTAAAAAGTTAATATAAATGGTTAAAATTCATACTGAATAAAATTAGAGCAGGGTCTTCTAACAAAAGTTTATGATGCATGGAAGATTCCAATTAACTTGGTCACAATTATTGGAATGCTTAATCCTTAAATGTCAATATCTCTTATGTTTTAGTAAATGTTATAGTAAAGGATTAATATAGTTAGTCTTCCTCAATTAGAACTGCTAAGTATAATTAAACTACTAGATATACTTTAAGAACTGCTTGTTTAAAACTGTAGTCATACTTTAATGCTGTCATAGAAAAATACTTTTTGATGATCGTAATTTTTGGTGCTATGGACTAACAACTGCGGTAAACATATTGAATACCTAATTGAGGAGGTGCTTCACCTTTGAAGAAATGTTTGAGAGAAAGTTCATGATCTTGGATCACCGTGTTTAACTTTTATTCATGGGTTATGCATAAATATGGATCCTCATGAATTCCCACATGTCTATCTAGTCTTTTCCCTATTGCTTTTTTGATGAATAGAGGCATGTTGTTGTATAATTATTGAAGATAAAGTTAATGCTGTTAGACTTATGTTAATACTGCTAGGCAAAAAATTACTACTGCGAGGCAAAAGTTAATGTTGTTGAGATAACATGGGAACCAAAGTTACAAATGTTTGACCAACTTCTTATCTCTTGAAGCATTGTTTGAGGAGAGGCTCCTTATTAATACAACCAAAAAGCACGGATGAGGATATGTTATATCATAAGTATGTTCAAAAGAATCAAAAACATCTAGGCATATCAAAAGAGGTCGGGACACCAAGATACCTCAGTCTAGTGGCCCTCCTGATAAAGGTTGGTGATGAGGCTGTCCATAAGGAGTTGGGTGACAGAATGGAAAGGGTTGCCACTACTGCTATTCCTAGCTAAGAACAGAGTCAGGACAATTGGTAACAAAAAAATAAGACCAATTAGAAATTCATGAGGAAAACTATACGACTCATGTATTAGAAGTTAGATCGGTAGTGTTTGCTCTAAAGATTTAGATGCGCTATTTGTACGGAATTAGGTGTATGGTGTACACTGATCACAAGAGTTTACAACACATTCTTAGTCAGAAAGAATTGAACAAGAGACGACATCGTTGGTTAGAGTTGCTTAGTAATTACGACTGTGAGATTCGTTATCACCCAGGGAAAGAAAATGTTGTTGCTGATGCTTTGAGCAGGAAGAAGCAAAATTAAACCCATTAAGAGTTGAGAGCTCCTTTACTGGATGACAAATCTGCTTTGGATCTTCCTAAAAAAATCTTGAATTCTTTAGACCAATAAGCACAGAACCCAGAGAACCAGACAAGAACAAAAATGTAAGAGGTATGATCAGGAAGGATATACCGGAGGAGAAGTTGGAACCCAGTTGCGGATGGAAACTCTATGCTAAAATGGCAGGAGTATGGTTTTGCCATGATATGGGTCATAATGAGGACTCTGTGATTATGCACGAGTCCCACAAGTCAGAAATACTCTATCCATCTGGGTTTTGACAAGGACATAAAGAAGCTATATTAGTGGCCTAATGTGAAGGCCGACTTTGCCACCTAAGCAAGCAAATGTTTCAAAAATACTCTATCCATCCGGGTTTTGACAAGGACATGAAGAAGCTATATTAGTGGCCCAATGTGAAGGCCGACTTTGCCACCTAAGCAAACAAATGTTTTGACTGTACTAAGGAACAGGCTGAACCCAAATGGCCTTTGGTTTGTTGGTGCAACTTGAGATACCTTAATGGAAGTGGGACAATATCACCATGGATTTTTTCACGAAGCTTCCTAATTTATCACAAGGTTGTGACACCATTTGGATGATTGTTGACCGACTTACTAAGTCTATCATCTTTGTACCAATGAGGGAAACTGATCCCATGGAGAAACTAGCAAGAATGTACCTAAAGGAGGTAGTCATGAGGCATGGATACATGTCTCAATCATTTATGATCGCGTCCTTAGGTTCGTATCAAATTTCTGGAGGTCACTTCAGAAGGATTTGGGTATTAGTCTAGATATGTGTACTGCGTACCATCCACAAACTGACAAAGAAAGCGAGAGGACTATTCAAACTCTCAAGGATATGTTGCGTGCTTGTGTGATCGACTTTGGAAAGGGTTGGGTTAACCTTTTGCCATCGGTCGAGTTTTCATATAACAATAGCTATCACGCTAGCATCAAGGCTGCACCATTTGAGCACTTTACGGTCGAAGGTGTCGTTCACCTGTGTGTTAGGCCGAGGTTGGAGAAGTTCAACTCACCTGTCCAGAAAAGTTCATGAGACGACCGAGAAGATCATCCATATCAAGCAAAGAATACAAGCCGTACATGATAGGCAAAAGAGTTACGCCGATTTAAAGCGTAAGCCAATGTAAATTCAAGTTAGGGATAATGTTATACTTAAGGTTTTTCCTTGGAATAGGGTCGTACATTTTGGAAAATAGGGGAAGTTAAACCCTAGGTATGTCAGACCATTCAAGGTGTTGGAAAAGGTTGGAGCCGTTACTTACAAGCTTGAGCTTCCTCAAGAGTCGAGCAAGGTTCACAATACGTTTCATGTATCCAACCTGAAAAAGTGCCATACCAACAAACCATTAGCCATATCGTCGTATGGACTTCATATTACTTACAAGCTCCATATTGTCGAGGAACCAAAAGTGCCATGCCAACGAACCATTAGCCGTTCCGTCGAATGGACTTCATATTAATGACAAGATTCATTTTGTCGAGGACCAGTAGAAATCATGGATCATGAAATCAAACGATTGAAACAAAGCCGTATCCTAATTGTCAAGGTTCGATGGAACTCTAGGCGAGGCCCTGAGTTTACATAGGAATGCGAGGATCAATTTCGAAAGAAATATCCACATCTCTTCACAAAGACCGCACCGGTGTCAAGTGTCGCGTCTTAAGCCTTAAGGACAAGGCTCACTTAACGGGGGGAGACTATAACACCCCGTGTTTTAGGGTCATTGTACAATAAATTCACTATTTATTTTTAGTATTATACGCGTTTCCTTTTAATCGTAAAAGTTAAGTTAAATCGCGTAAGCTAAAAATTATCGTTCAATGTAAACGGGCATCAAACAATTAAATGTTTACATCAAGCAAGTGTTAAGTAATTATTTTGAGTATAATTATTAACTTTGTTCATTTTATTTTTATTGGTTGCGTAAAGTGTTTACGTTTCGCGATAAAAATACGTTTAGGCGTACCCAAAACCACCAAAACTTTTCTACGCTTCAACAAATACCCACAATCAACACGTTGGCTGTGGATTTCTATATACACACTCATCACACATAACTACCAATATCGGTAAAAGGTGGTTCCACAAAAATGTGGGGTCGACCACTGCATTGACATACAACAACGTTAATTAAGACTTATTCTAATTGACCAAAGACTCCCATAAAACCCTCCATCTGTCTTGACTTCTCATGATACTTTTTGACTATCTTAGATATATAATTGCAAGTAACTGATATATAGCAATACATATCCATTTATGAAGTGAAAACAACATAAATTCCTCTCCTTGGCCCTTATAAGCCCATGTGCTCAAACCAAACACACACCAAATCCTTACAAAAATTGTTATTTACAACATTTACACCATTCCTACATTATAACTAAGATACCTACAAGGATTTAAAGAAGCTTGCTTCAAGGATTACAAGAGTGTTTAATCCAGAGTTTCCAAGATTAGGGTTTTGGTGAAATTAGGGTTTTCAAGGTGTTATAAGCTTGGGTTTGTCATCTAAACAAGGGTTTAGATCATATTGTTCATCATCATACTTCATATTAAGGTTACTTAAAACATTAATCTCTTTACATTCATGATTTTATATGTATATAATGGCTATGTAGTTAATCACCATCTAGGAACATATTTACTTGTAAAAATGAATTTTTCCACTTTGTTATTATGGTTTGGTAACTTTACATAAGATTATGGACCTTATAACCTGTTATAATGGATGTATAAGTATTGTACATGAGTGGTTTATATATAAAAAGTATATATAAACAAGTTACTTAAAAAGTATACATATATAAAGTTAGGGACAAATAGGTATGTAAACTCATGGATCTTGTGATTCTTGGACAAATGAAGGACTAAGGACCCTAAGCATGTAAGATACATGGTACATATGGTTGTGATGGACTTGTAACAAAGTGGTAAAACTAAAAAGTTATAAAAACAACTTTTAAACACATTTTGAGAAAATATCAAAAAGGGTCTGTTTGAATTCAATTTTTTAGGCATATAATTTATGATTTTATAAAATACTTTATGTCACAAGGATAGTGGGCATGTAGAGAACTCGAAAAACTGATTTATAACGAAGGAGATACGCTAATTTTAAGTTAACGTTAATTAAACGCGTTTATAAAATAAATTTTATAAAAACAAATTACTATTCACATCTAATGAAAATGTATGCCATGTTTTTATCAGTTAGTATATATTTTAGATTTCAAAACAATAAATGATCAAAATTTTTGGATAAATAACGAAGTGGAGTTATGTAATTATTCACGATACAACAATAAATACTTTTTATAAAACTATTTTTATAAAAGTTTCCGATGTTCCATCTCAGAATGAACATTTTGAAACAACATTTACATGATAACACGTTTTATTACGAAGACGAGCTCAAAGAATCACTAAAACAGATCTAAAACGAATAAGATACGGCATTTACGGGTTTTACGTTAATTAGAGTTATAAAAATAAGCTTATAACTGTTATGAACAGTAAAAATCACTGTTCACCAGGGGATTTCAAAATATAAAAATGTAATATTTTGATACATTGACTTAATACGAGAACATGGACGTAAGAAACATCCCAAACGGGCTTAAAACGAGAAAGATACACACTATTTTATACTTGTGCACTACAAAGACAATTGAATTATTTATTCGATTATACGAGAACAAACACACGGATAATATTTATCAAAAGCAATTAAAAATTATTTACACAACTCGATAGATGAGATGTAAGCTATATAGAATTTAAATAAGTAGTATTTAGACAAAGAAACCTAGAACTCAAACGACCTATAAATATTAGGTATGCATTCGGGCGTAATTGAGACGCATTTATGCTTATATGATTTACATATGATAGAACTCAACCCTCGAGGAGATTTTCATAGCCTCACATTTTTTACATTTTATAATGATATATAAGTTTTGGAGTGAGAACATAGCTTTGTTTATAATTGGACGCTAAGGAACATTTCATATTTAAATTGAATACTTTTTTGCCTAAGTAGCGAAAACCCAATGTGCCCACTATCAAAACTGAAAATCACTTGGAGGGTTATCTTGAATGTATAAATAGATCAATAGGGGGTAGACGCGCCCGATCGGGTGATAGCTATCACTGGTGTTGAGACTACCGAGCCAACGAACGTATACCATGTCGGATTTGGGATGTTCTGGGTTAGAACATCATTATTGGCAATGTAGGCAATTTATATTGCAATTCATTTATGTCGATCTTCAGTGTCATGAGATTAGGGAAATGTAATTACATTTTTGTGATTGTTACATTTAATGTATTACACGGGGAATCTTGCGGTCCTACACTTATATAATTCACAAACCTATGAATTCACCAACATTATTGTTGACGTTTTAAAGCATGTTTTTCTCAGGAGGTCAATAAGGCACGAGGTGCAAAGGATACATTGGTGGTCCGTTATTTTTGGCAAATCATTATGCAATAATGGATTTGATATGCATAACAATTTGAAGAAGCATTTGTTATGACTATAATCTTTGTAAAATTTTAACAACGAATAAGTAAAGCTTACGGGCTTTGTAATCAATACATTTTGCTTAAATCCAATGTATACGATTTTAAACGACACATGTAAAGGTCGTTCTATATATATCTTGTGCTATTGATCTATGAAGTACCACCCCCAAACCCATATTCCGCTGCGACCCAATTTGGGGGTGTACATAATGGTAGCTATAGCCACGGTTAATAGAGAACCAGGTCAAATGTATATGCTTGGACTATAACCGTATTCAAACATTTGCATTCTTACAACAGGGTTTTCACGACATACATTACACTATTTGTTTGCATTATTTAGTTAATACTAGATGCTTACTTGATTCAAGTACTGTACATATTATAGTACGTACGAGACTATGAGGGTATTATGGATATATACAAAGAAAAGTTTTGCATTCTTCGCACATACTTTACAATTACTTATAATAAGGGTTTATTTAGATATAAAAAGGGAACATTTCTTTAGGCAAGGTAGTACTATAAGCTCGTAGGTCCTAAACGCTACATAAACATTAAGCTATCGAATATGATATCTTACCATCATTCATTTATGCCATGAGCGCATATTCATATTTACCATACCACTCTGTATATAAAAACTTTATATATATAAGGCTTTTATCTCGTTGCAAGTAGTCAAGTTTTCATCAATGCGATGGTTACGTACCGTCTGTCTAAAGAATTCCGAGGCCGTAGAGATTACCAGTGATTTTTCTGATAAGGAGCTAGAGGCACCAATGGAGGATCAGCCTCTACCTTGTTGATGCCTCACCTACAGCCCTATCACCGGGCTACATTGCTGACTTCGATCCGGAGGAGGATGAGGAGGACCCTGAGGAGGATCCTGCTGACCACCCTGTCGAGTGGAGGAAAAATGAGATAATGAATCATCTGATATGACGACGAAGAGAGAGTGAAAAGGATGATAGGACGAGGAGGATGAGTACCTACTCCGGCCGACCCTTCTGATGTAACCTACAGATGATTGTGTCCCCTAAAAAAACAATGCGAGGATACAGAGCATTAAGGACAGATGATCTTCTTCTACACCACCCACACCATATCATCTTGTTTTCTAAGACCAAACCCCGTACAGTACGGATGTCTATTTAACAACATACTCCACGATCACAATCTACTAAGGTATGCATTATCGAGTTTGCTGTTGCACTACCTTCATCATCACTACCACCATTAGTATCACCACCACCAGAGAATATTAAGTCACTTAAAGATAACATAAGAGGCTAGCATCTAGAATCTTGAGAAGCACCCTGGCACATAGACAAATAGATTTGTCAGTGTAGCTCATTTTGGATTATATTCCACTAAAGTTGAGTAATACTCGGTTGGTAGCGTTAATGAAAAGTTTGTACTCTTTTACTCATGTAAAACGAAGTATTAAGTATTAACCTACATTGTTGGTTATGATCATGCTACTGTATGATCTTGATTTATTTATGCCATGGTTGCTGTTATCTTATATCTCTGCATGACGTGGCCTCACCTTACATATATGTTGGGATCACGGAGTGTCAAGATTTTCCCTTGGATGAAACTTCATATACATTTTATTCCCTGTGATCTTCAGGAAATGATGACAACTGTTAACCAAGGGATGAGTATTGAGGAAATTGAGCGGGTTGTAGCCCAGCGAGTGGCTAATGCTATCGAGGCTATTGCTATTTATGAGACCAAAACCAACATGGCCCGCAAGTCAACGATCCAGACTGAACGACAAGAAGACAAGGTAACAGAGAATGCTAGCAACAAGAGGAAGTGGGAAGGTAACCACAATGGAAGCTCGAGCCAACAAAACAAAGGGCATAAGGTGCCTAGAGCACACACTACTTGGCCAATAAACAAGAAGGCATATGCTGGATCTCTACCTCTGTGCAACCAGTGCAAATTTCACCATAATGGACCATGCACTGTAAAGTGCGGAAATTGCAAGAAGTTTGGCCACATAACCCGAAATTGTAGGACACCTACCGCTGCTAGGAATCAACGAACTCTCACCTGTTATGAGTGTGGAAGTTTGGGACACTACAAGAGTAATTGTCCAACAGTGAGGTTTCAGAACCGTGTAGACATGTACTGGAAAGGAAAAGATTATGAAGACTCTAGCGCCACGACGTCTAACATCAACACCTAAGGAGAGACCCTCCTGTATTACCTAGTGAACTCTAAGCGGAAACTTCCTTAGACTTTAATTCCGATAGGAATTTGTGTTGTACTTTCTTTTGAACCTCGTTGTTCACGTGGATGACTTTAAATTATCTATCAAATTATCGTATTATGAAAATTTCGTCAATATTAACTTAGATTCCTTATTTACTATTGCAAACTACTCTCACGAATATTATGAAATCATAACGCTATTTTGACAAAAATGAGCAATGCATCGTTAGTCCTCAATTATACATGGCCTGATCAACTATGTATAATTCAGGAAAGTACCATGCAGTTTGAGAAGTAGATACACTCTAAAAACTTCATGTTCAAAAGAACATTTCCTACTTATATCATGTTCTGTGTGCGTATTCATAAAACGTATTTATCACAAGGAACCAAACTAATAATCATAATAACTAGGTAAATTCTTACCCCACGTTAAAAAAAATGTTATAACTGACGCGTTAAGCCGAAGGGAACGAATAAAGCCACTAGAAGCCGAGCCTTAGACGCAACAATAAATATTACACCAACGTCACTACTCTTGAACGCTCAAGTTAAAACAATTTAGAAGGGAATGCAAACGAGTTACCAAGAGTGGTAACGAAATTATCGAAAGACTAAATAAAAAATAACAAAATAGATTATACCCAACATTCGTTTATATCTTAGAAGTAGAATACTAAGAACATAAAGGAAATACAAGTTTTATTACAACCCTCCCCTAGCAATAATATCTATTCCTTCCAAAAGAGATCCACGCCGATAGCAAGAACGATGAGGGGCACGAGAATCGCTAGAATAAAGGCCAGATACTGAAATTCTTCTTCGTATGGGACGTAGGCAAGATAAATGCCGAGTGCTACCGCGCTCGCCATCGCCAAGAGTGTAATGATATGCAACATTTTTGAGGATTGGATAAGAGAAAATTTAAGTGAAAGATTTAGTGTTGTGTGGAGAAATAGAGGATAAAAATTTGGTATTTAAAAGGAGGAAGTAACCGTTGGGGTTACTGTTCATAGCCCTTGGGGTTACTGTTCACGTAAATTTTTTTTACCAACACCACTTTACTATATAAAGTCGACATTGTTTTATACAAAATCCTAGGCCAAAAAGGCGAAGACGTATCATTAGTCACCCTAGGACAAACTGTCGGCAAGTTAAACGTCATCAAGGAATTAAGACCGTACCAATGAAATTCTACATCAAGATAACAAATTGACTTAGCACGTATTAGGAGGATTAAGACGAGCATTTACACCTCTTCATCAACACTATTCCAGAGGTGCATTGATTACCGGTAATTAAATAAGCTGACACTGAAGAACCGTTATTCTCTCCCAAAAATTTATGATTTGTTCGATCAACTTCAAGGGTCGAGTGTTTACTCGAAGATCGACCTGAGGTCAGGCTATCATCAACTGGGGGTTCGTGAAGCAGGTATTCCAAAGACCATCTTCAGAACTCCATATGGACATTACGAATTTCAAGTCATGCCGTTGGTTTAACAAACGTACCGGCGGTATTTATGGACCTCATGAATCGGGTGTACAAACCATATTTGGATAAGTTTGCGATCGTCTTTATTGACGATATATATTAATTTTTCAAAGAGCACGAAGGAACACGAAGAACATCTTAAGGCAATTCTGGAATTGCTTGAGAAAGAGGAATTGTATGCCAAAATTTTCTAAGTGTAAATTTTGGATTAATCTTCCCTATGTGATGATGACAAATCTCAAACAAAGTCGTGTACGAACTCATCATAAAGACAAAGCTTCCCCTGAAGTTGAGTTGTAATCATCTCCCTGACATGAAACACAAAATCTTCCTTTGTAGATAGCTTCCCCTCAACCTGTATGATCATGCCAACCACCACGCGCATTAATAAGTTGCGAAATCAATAAACTGTAATCTTCTCCACATTTTGTTAATCATTTGAATAGGGGTCTTCTGTAGAAATGCAAACTTGATCCATAACAGCAACAAATCATATTCCACACTACCAATCCATCTCTTCCAATAACTCAAAAGTACCCTCCCATGAAGCATAATCGAAAATTTGACTTTGTGCGTAGAAATATAAACTAGCAGTATAGTAGTAATAAGATCAGCTGTATGTAGTAATGAAACACTTTCCCCTCAAGTGGTGCATGTAGATGATTAAACATTTAATCATAAGCTTCCCCTCGAAAACCTATTGGTTTACGCCATTCTCTTGGAATTCGCGAACCTCTGTAGGGCTCTATGTAGTAATCATAATGGAGAAAAGAGAATATATACGAATTTGATTATAGAAGTTTAATTTCCCAAACTTGTGTCTTACGTCTTGCACTATCACGTGACGTCGAACTTTCACCAAGACAAAATTAAGTTGACTACAATCTCTGATAAAAATCCTCATCTTCTTATGAGTACACGCTATGTGTTAGCAAATATACTTATAGTAAGCATCATAAGGTAGTTGCTTACACCTTGGCGTCGATTAATCAACAGTCCATTTGTCAACACCATTTATGCACAAAAGTTACTACCTACTAATAATGGGTTATGATGATGAACACGCATCTGTGATAAACGTTATACTTATCAAGTTCCTATAAGTTATAAGTGATTATATCAATCGTCCTTCGTAATGCACTATTCATTATATATCAAATTTAACATGTCGCCATATATAATAAGAATAAACTATTCGCAAAAAAATAGTTCCTATTCGGATCCAAATCCATCCAAAAACCGAAATTCATGTATTACCCGATGATCTGATAAGCAAGCAGTACGTTCTAAGATATCGGATAACACTAGCGGTTAAATAGTAGCGCTTTACTTTGATCTTTTTAGCGGTACTTTGATCACAACGAGCAGTACTTTAATATAGAGAGCAGTACCTTGAATAATGAATGAGCGGTACCTTCAAGAACTTCATCAGTACCTTCATGAAAAGCTTGAACTTCCTTAATTCTTTGATAATAACACCTTGAATCCTAGATCGAGAGCCACAAGGCTCTGATACCACATGTTGATAAGATCGTTTAAACCCATCTAGGATCGTTTTACACAATACATCCATAACTGACATGCCAGCGGAATATAAAAATCAAATGATGTTATTAAACGCAAGGTTTTCTTCATGGAACGTTTCCATATTACCCCGACTAAAACTGGGGCTACATCACAACTAATTATGGGTTTACTAATAACTGAACTAACTAACTCGGTGTACCACACACCTTTACTATTGTATTCATCAGTCGATGGTTTCTATGGATTGACTTTTAAAAACTTTGAGTCTATGTCTCTTGATTAATAGAGACCATACAGACGTTACAAAGGAAAACTTAATTGACATTATCAACATAATTAGTATTCAAACCTCTATTACATGTATTTATCTTCACTTGTAAAGCTTATCATTACCTTGTAGTCAAAAACATGATCTTGTAACTTCCTATAATGTTGAATAAAGCCCAGTTTAGTCACCTCTATTTCTTTCGCGTTTTCATTTTTTGTCTCATCAAATCAAGAATCCCAACACCAATAAATTTACATTGAGATACCTGATTGACTTAACACGTATTAGGCATGGAATTAAGACGAGATTTACTACCCTCTTCATCAACACTATTCTAGAGGTGCCATCGATTACCTGGGAATTATATAAGTGTCGGGATGAAGAAAAACGTTATCTCGCTTCACGATCAATTTATGATTTGTTTGATCAACTTCAAGGTTGAATTGTTACTCGAAGATCGCTTGAGCGTCGGGCTATATCAACTAGGGGTTCATGAAAGCCAGACATCCAAATGACGCTCTTTTGAACTCCATATGGACATTAAGAATTTCAAGTTCTGTATTGGTTTGACAATCGCATCGGCGCAGGTATTTATAGACCTCATGAATCGGGTTGCAACACCATATTTGGCTAAGTTTGTGATCGTCCTTTATTCGATGATATAAATTAATGTTTCCAAGAGCAAGAAGGAACACGAAGAGCATCTTAAGGCAATTCTGAATAGCTGAGAAGAAGAATTGTATGCCAAACTTTTTTAGTTAAATTTGGATTCCCAAAGTACAGTTCTTGGTCCATGTGATAGATTGTCAGGCATTCACGTGGATTCCCGCCAGAATGAATCATTCAAAAGATTAGGGGCCATCTTTAAAACACCAATGGATATTCGTGAATCTTTGGTCTTGATAGCGTTATTACAAAAGTTCATAGAAGGATTTTTGAAGATTACCAAGTCAATGACCAAGCTTACTCAGAAAGGAGTTAAGTTTGATTAGGGTAACAAGGAAGAAGAAGCGTTTTAACTGATTAAGCAGAAGTTATGTAGTGCACCAATCCTGGCTTTACCTGAAGGAAGCAAAGATTTTATCGCATACTACGATGTTTGATCAAAGGTTTGGGCGCTGTGTTGATGCAAAGAGAGAAGGTGATTGCTTATGCATCACGCCAATTGAAAATTCATGAAAGAACATATACGACTATGATTTAGAACTGGGTGCTTAGTAGTGTTGCTCTAACGATTTAGAGGCATATCGTCGGAACAGGTGTACGGTGTTTATATACACAAGAATTTACAAGTTTACAACACATTATTAATCAAAAAGAGTTGAACATGAGGCAACGTCGTTGGTTAGAGTTGCTTAGTGATTACGGCTGTGAGATTTATTATCACCCGAGAGAAAGCAAATGTTGTTGCTGATACTTTGAGCAGGAAGGAGCGAATTAAACCATTAAGAGTTCGAGCCTTAATTATGACTATTGGCTTGGATCTTCCTAAAAAATCATGAATGCTCAGACCGAAGCACAGAAACAAGAGAACATCAAGAACGAAAATGTAAGAGGTATGATCAGGAAGAATATACCAAAGGAGAAGTTGGAACCCCATGCGGATGGAACTCTATGCTTGAATAGTAGGAGTTGGTTGCCATGATATGGTAATTTAAGGACTGTGATTAAACACGAGTCCCACAATTCAAAATACTCTATCCATCCAGGTTCTGACAAGAACATGAAAAAGCTATATTAGTGGCACAATGTGAATGCCGACATCACCACCCATGTTAGCAAATGTTTGACATATGCTACGGTCAAGGCTGAGCACCAAAGGCCATCAGGTCTGTTGGTGCAACCCGAGAGTACAACCCGATATACCTCAATGGAAGTGGGACAACATCACTATGGATTTTGTCACAAAGCTTCCTAAGTCGTCACAAGGATACTACACCATTTGGGTGATTGTTGACCGACTCACTAAGTCCACAATCTTTGTACCAATGAAGGAAACTGATCCTCTAGAGAAACTGGCAAGAATGTACCTAATAGAAGTGGTTACGAGGCATGGAATTCCTGTCTCATTTATTTGTGATTGTGACCCTAGATTTGCATTAAATTTCTGGAGATCACTTCAGATGGCTTTGGGTACTAACTTAGATATGAGTACTGCATATCATCCTCAGACTGACAGACAAAGCGAGAGGACTATTCAAACCCTCGAGGATATGCTGCGTGCTTATGCGATCGACTTTGGAAAGGGTTGGGTTAACCATTTGCCATTAGTCGAATTCTCGTATAACAATAGCTATCACGCTAGCATCAAGGCTGCACCATTTGAAGCACTTTACGGTCGAAAGTGTCGTTCACCTGTGTGTTGGGCCGAGGTTGGACAAGTGCAACTCACTGGTCCGAAATTAGTTCAAGAAACAACCGAGAAGATCATCCAGATCAAGCAAAGGATGCAAGTCGCCCGTGATAGGCAAAAGAGTTACGCCGATTTAAAGTGTAAGCCGATGGAATTCCAAGTTAGGGATAAAGTCATGCTTACAGTTTCACCTTGGAAAGGGTTCGTACGTTTTGGCAAACGGGGGAAGTTAAACCCTAGGTACGTTGGACCATTCAAGGTGTTGGAAAAGGTTGGATCCGTTGCATACAAGCTTGAGCTTCCACAAGAGCTGAGAAGGGTACACAATACGTTCCATGTATCCAACTTGAAAAAGTGATTTGCCGATGAACCATTAGCCGTTCCGTTGAAAAAGTGATTTGCCGATGAAGCTTCAATTTGTCGAGGAGCTGGTAGAAATCATGGACCGTGAAGTTAAACAGTTGAAGCGAAGCCGCATTCCAATAATCAAGGTTCAATGGAACTCCAGGAGAGGTCCTGAGTTCACATGGGAATGCGAAGATCAATTTTGGATGATTCTTGGAGGACGATTTAACCAATTATCGCATGTTTCTTCTCCATTATTGAGCAAACCAGGGGAGTACTAGTTTCTTTTACTTGTTTTCTTTTCCCTTTATTCATTTTTACGGGTACTTCTATAGAACATTGGGGACAATGTTCAACTTAAGTGTAGGGGGGAAATAAGCCTTAGAAACTATTCCTTCATTTGCCATTTGCTTTGTCCTTAAAATGATGGGTAATATATCAAAACATAGCATAAAAAGGTAATTTTGACCCAAATTTAAAATTTTTTATGACACATACCGAGTATTAATAGCGTCTCATGGATAGGAATGTATATGACTAGCACAAAAACCCTCAGAATTCCACCCCAAAAATGTGAGGTTCGCCTTTAGATCTATAGGAATTCGGGTATCTATTATTGATACCCAAGATAGTTTATACCTTTAGCTTTCTCGAGTTAAGGAGTGAGCAGTCATATGTATCTATTCCGTCGTTACGGATGTGTACGTGTGGTCTTTGTCGCCTTTTCTGGAGCATTGAGATCGGTATTAAATTAAATCTACCCTATATACGGAGGTCTTGGGTTCATTATTTACTAATGCTTGAAAAACCTAATCCCTAAAATTCTCTCTTTTTTCTCCTTGTGCTTTTTCAATCGGGATCAAGAACCCAAAAGGGTTTTATGTTGTTTTGTTCGATCGACCCTACTACCACAAGGGTATCGATTTGTTGCTTGTTTCAAGAAGATCAAGTGTTCGTTAGCTTTAGCACTACTAGTACTAGCATACTTAATTGTTTGCTAATAACGTATTTTGTATGTGTATCGCATAGAGGATTCATAATTTGAATCTAAGTGGTTTCACGCGTTTGTTAGTTTAACACGTACGCGCATTTTCAAGATTCGTTGTCTGTTGTTTAATTTGTTAAAAGGTAAATGATTCTTGATCTTATGTTAATTATGTATACTATATGTGTTCTTGACTTTCTTTGCGTAAACTCATGATATTAAATGGTTAATATGTTATATTACAAATAAGTTTTTGGGTTAGGAGTCATATTTAGTTATAGATTTTGAATTTTTGATGATTGAATTTTATGACATAGATCAAGTACCTATCTAGCTATGTATGTTGAGCCTAAACATGTGTACAAACACATAACGACATAACCATGCACATAACCTTCCAACATAACAAGTTGAACATGTGTCATTCAACTAATAGAAAGGTTAACTAGCCAAAGTTTTAAAGCACTGATGAATTGACAAAATCTATATTGTACAACATTTATTCTTAACAAGATTTTAAAAAAGATGAAAACGAAAACATGATTTGTTTGAAAATTATTATAAAAGGTTTGATACATATAGTTAAGAGTGTGACGTGTTTCTTCATCATCCTCAAATGGTAGGAGGTACAATTGACAGCATTTAAGGCTTGCAGTGAAAACTTGTGTAGTTGCGTGTAACATGCCGACACGTATCTAGCATAAAGATATGTTACATTTCAAGGGTACCTTGTCCCCAAGAAGGGAACTACACCTTACAAGTTGTACTCTTTCTAAATTTGATTGATTCTTTGTCTCAAATAAAGAAGAGATGGGTTGAATAGACATGCCATTAATTATCATGACATGTACAATGTAATAACATAAGACTCCAAAATCACCCAAACTGACAAAAAATCACATGTCTTATACCACAACCCGACACTATAAGTCTATGACAATTAGGAACCAAAGGCCTTTTGGTCCAGCGGTATGTGAATGGCCATCAACCTATTGGTTGTGGGTTCGAGTCTCGATGGAGACATGTGATATATAATTTGTGAGATAGGTGGTATATGTTGTAAAAGTTTATCATAAGTTTAATTTTGAATGTGGTTTTTGGGCTTCTAGTGACATCAATTACATATTATAATTTAGTTTCCGACCGAGGTATAGGGCTCCATGTGCTTCTAGTAACATCAAGTAGCGCTAATATCTAAGGCTCTGTAGACAGGGGAGACGTACGTACGGTACGTATAAGTTGGAGTGCGAACGACAAACCAACAGGGTCTTAAGAATATCATTCAAATAATAGTGATAACATATAAATTAATAATCAGACACCATCCCATGTCATGGCAAGACTAAATTAAAATAGTAGTAAAAAATACGTGGGTAAAAATATTCTCACAATTTAGTTCAATAATAGCATAATAAGTTCAATAAAGCAAATCATAGTTCAATATAGTCAAAGTTTATAAGTAAAAAAATAATCAAGTCATAAACAAGCAAGCAAGGTTTTTAGTTTAATAATACTCATGCATTTCACCCCAAAACATGTAAAACATTTAAAAAGGGGGTTTATTGTGATTACTCACCTTAGTAGCAAAAGATGCAAAATCTAGCTTGGATGAGTGAAACGAGGAGAAACCCTTAAAACGCGCCCTTCTAAGTAAGACCTATAACAGTTGACGAGGCACTAATTAGGTTCTAACGATATGCTCGGATATGAAAAAAACTTATTTATTAATCATTTTCATACATTTTTAATGCTAAGTGTTCCATTTGTTCAATAACCCAATTAACCAATTTATGTCCTGGTTTTTAGTCCACTTCTGGTGTTTCGTTAACTAAGTTAATGGTCTTTACAATTTTTGTCCTCTTATTGGGTGTTATTATAGTACCTTATATGTCTATACAAAATTTTATGGACCTTTCCCATGTGTTTAAATTACCAAAATGCCTTTAACAAATAAAACATGACAGTTTTGGATATACCGTCTTGTACAGGTCATAAAATAGGTTTAACTTTGAATGTGGTTTTTGGGCTTCTAGTGACATCAATTAAATATTATGATTTATTTCTCGACCAAGGTTTAGGGCTACATGTGCTAGTATAAGTGAGTTACGCTTAAAACACGACACTTGATCAAAACATAAAAACTGGATTGTTTCGACCACCCTTACCACCTTTGCCCAAATCGTACCCAAACTTGACCCACGTTTTATGAAATTTAATTTCTGTGTAGTTAAGTCTTATATCAAACCTTGAGAGGTAGAATTTCATAAAAAGACCACTTTATTATTTTTCTATATATTTTTAAAGTTGCATAACAAAATTAGTCCACTAATTTCAAAATTACACACCTGTACTATTTTCATATTTTTACTAACCAAATCTCCATTTCATTGCTTGACTCTGGATATTATGAAAACTAGACACTGAGTAGATGATTTTAGGCTCTTGAAACACACCAAAAGTTATTTTTATCAATGAGTTATGACTTAAACAAAATGGGTACTCAAAAATCACAGCCCACTTTTACGTTTTTACCAAACTTGCATGCACTCATTTTTACCCAAACCACATAAAACGACCCAAGTAAGCCCCAATAATATTTTTGACACATATTAACATCATTTTTATTCAAAAATTGTTCCCACAAAAATCTAAGTTTATGCATGCACAAGATTTAACCCGGTCTAGCCTAAAACGCAATTTTTTAGCCCATTTATGCAACTAGTTCTATACATCCAATAGCCAACCCACCAATGCAAGTTGTAGAATATCTTAACACATATAGTATGGGATTAGATCTAGGGTTTTTAGAGAGAGAAAGAGGTGGTTGGATGAACACTTAGAGAGAGAAACAAAGAAAAGAATATTAGATTAACTATGTGAGAAAATGAACAACCAACACCCTCTCTATGTATGGCGAGGGTATAAATACTCCTAGCTATGGCCGACCATGATCTTAGTCATGGGATTTACATGAGCCTTTGGCCTGGTTAGCTTACGAACTTTACATATGATTTCCATGAGCCTTTGGCCTGGTTGGCTTGGAAGTGATCGATACTTTTTGTATTCCTAACAATCTCCCCCTAAGGGAGGTCACTCCAATTTACAAAAACTTAAACCTAGCATACTATGCTTTGACTTTAGTCTTGAGCTCGTAGTCTTTAGCTTGTGATATGTTGTAGTGATCATTGACTTTAGGCTTGAGCTTGTTCTAATAGGCTTTACTTGAATGTGAATCTTGAATTTCTTTGAGATCATCAACCAAGCATAATCTCTTATCATCATCTTGTGATATTTTGCCTTCTTGTGATCTTGTGACTTCTGGACCAACATGCTCATACTGTTCTTGATGTTAAAAGCGTGTGTAACCATCTTTCTTGATATTCTTTAACTTTAACACTTCGTCACTTTATGAAGGACGTACAATATCAACTTAATACTTCGTCGCTTCAAGAAAGACGTACGGTATCAGCGTAGCAGAAGTCTTGAAACATGTACTTGATCTTTCATGATGTCTTTATATATGTCGGTCGAGTATGAGCATGTGGTATTGGCTTCGACTTGTCATCGGGAAACTGCTACCATCGTCAAGAAATCTGCATAAATGGGTTAGTGATAAACAACATATATGGATGAAAGTGGCTTTGTCACTTCGTCGAATACGGTTGTAACAACCACGGTTCCCCGTTATTCAGTATAAATACTGCCCATGATCAGGTAGAATTCCGAAGAATCTCCTTGACAGGGTTTCACAGCTGCACTAGCCGTTCTTATTACCGGAGCGTCTCAAAGCAGACAACACGGTAAGAGTGAACCGTTAAGTTACTATCTTCCCGATTAAGCCGTCAATTCGTGTTCAGCTTTCCTATGTCCAGATACCCTTGTGAGGCTTCCCATGGACATAAGATTGAAAACTGATTTTAGAAAATCAGTCGGTGTGTCAAAATGCAAACGGTTTTTATGACACACCAACAGTTTTAACTTTTTCAAAATTCATTCGTCAATTCATAAGCTAGACCGAATCGATATCCAGTATCACAAGTTTGATCCGTATAGGATCTCACAAGTCACCTACCAAGAGCTTGTTTGATGTTGGCTCAAGCAGGATTTCTATCTTCACTGTAAATACTTAAGTATCACTCGGATGTTCTGGAAAAATCACAATGATAATGCATAGGACTCTTTATACATATTTCTTGTTTTTCACATTGTGTGAATTAGCAAGCATAATTTTGACAAGTGTCCTAATGAGATTTATGGATGATCTCTTTTGGCTCTAGACTCAATAGTGCGCTTTGGTTTTAGTGATCAGAGGCTGGAGCAAACTGCCACCTTTTTAATACCATCTAACTCGGAGTGAGAAAGTTGATAGAAATGCGTGTAATCTCCGTAAGAAATGAAATAGAAATCATTTGAGAGATTCTGAGTGGCTAGGGAGGGTTGTGCAGTGCATCACTAGGTTCATGATGTTAGTCTTTAATGTCTGCAATCATCTTTGTGATTCTTGACATCAAATGTATTGACCCGGTTTCTGCCTAAGTGTAAGGAGGGCTTCTTTCTTTTCACCCTTTATCTTAACTTTTCTTTTTAATTCTTCAACCCCTTCAGCGCTGTCCGAGACTTCATAACTAGTATCTTATGGGTTTGTTCCAGTACTAGCTCCATCTCAGTCGGCACTTTTCCCTTACTCTCACTTTACTCTTTTTTTCATACCTAAGGACTTCTACACTATCTAGTGGAATATCCCTAGGTAGATCCCTCCGGTTTTGGCTGGATCATGGGAATGGATACCTAAACTTAACTACCTTATAACTCCAATACAATAATTTAAATGGTCAGTCTTTGGTACTTCCACATTTTAGTCATCACTTAACCATTCCCCCCTTTCATATGTGCATCGATTAATCGAAAGAGTTTAGCACTGATGAGGTGTCACTTTATACACTTTTTTGGAGTCGTTTAACCCTCTAAATCGCGTGTTTATGCCCAAAATAGGTACTTAATCATTTTTTAGGTATTTTGTATTTGGAAGGCATTTGGAAGAAATACACGTGACTTGGGATCATTTGGAGAAGAAACAGACAAGACTACGAACCTACACCAACATCTCTCAAGAATTTCTACTCAGAAGCTGGAGACGGCATCACAGATTACACGTGACGCCGTCACAACCCATCTTAAGACGATGTGACAAGATCTCCAGACGGCATCAGATTGTACGACCCAACTCATTATCTAGAATATTCTATTCATGACGACGTCACGATTAACACGCGACGCCGTCGCAGTGATTTTCTTATAAATACAAATCCGTTTGGGTTTTAAGTGTGTAACTTTAGAGTAAAAGAAAATGACGAACCGTAGTTCATTTAGCAGCTGTAAGGGACGATTTTAGGGCCTCAAAACCCTATTGTACTCTCTTCAATTCATGTTTTAATCAAGTAAGACTATCTTAATCATTTAATATGTCTTGTTGTGTGATTCTTATTTGTTCTTACTTTATCTTTAACATGCTTGGCTAAACCTTCTATTGTGTTTATTTATGATTGTATGAAACCTAGGATGTAGATCTTAGTGGTGTTGCTTCTTGTGATGAATATGCATGCTAGGTCTTAGAAAACCAGCTTTTGTCTGTATCGCTGTTGATATGTCTAGGAAAATATGATTGTGTAGAAAGGATACCATCGGGTAACAGTCTTCATACTACCTTGCCCCTTATATGGTTGATCCACTCTTAATATATTTCAAATGCATTTAATATACTCTTAGGGGCCTTGTAATAGTCTTCATACTACCTTACTTGTGCGTTGCCTTAACGGAATATTAAATAGACGGCGGGTTCGTGTAATTCGTTCATGACTTAGGAAATAATTACATAGATCATCACAAGTGTGACAAAGCAACAACACTAGGAGAAGCAATCTAGGGAGTAATACATGATTAAATAAACACAATCTTTTATTATATTGTTATCACCAGTAGCGTAGTTTATATTTAGTTTAATAGCTAAAACCAACCAAACCTCTCCAATATATGATTTTACCTGCTTTCCTATAAATAAAAAAACACAAAAAGAATCTTCTCTCAACCCTTAGAATTCTGTTAGACCGTGATCAAGCCTTCCCAACCTATTCCCCTAGAGAACGATAACAACCCTCGAGTCTTGCCTATACTACACTACAACGATTAGGTACACTGCCTAGGGAGTTGTAAAACTTCTTGTAGAAGTCCCTTACGACAACCGCAACAAGTTTTTGGCGCCGCTGCGTGGGGAATAGTTAGGTTTTGATCATAGTTTAGCTTAGTTCTACTTGCTTGAATCCTTTCAAGTAAGATTTAATTTCCGCATATTAGCTTTCTCATAGTCTATCTGTTCTTTGTGTTATAGTTCTACTTGCTGAATCCTTTTCTAAGTCAAGATTTATTTCCGCATATGTAGATTTCTCCCCCTCCCCCCCTCCCCCCCCCATAGTTCTATTGTTCTTTGTTATCAGTTTTGTAAACCATTCTCGTCAACCACCATTGGAGAGACGAGGAATACTATCCGTACTCTTGGCGACTACTCCTAAAAACTAGCCATGCTGGCTTCAGGGAATCCATCGAGGAGCTCCCCGTAGGGAACAACGTGGTACCTCTTCGATCCGACACCATCCGGTTGGTGCAAAACGGATGCTCATTCCACGGACTTCGGTCCGAGGATCCAAACCAACACCTCAAGGATTTCCTAAAACTTGTGGACTCACTTGACCTTGACGGTGAAAACAGGGAAAGAATGCGCCTGCGTTTATTTCAATTTTCCCTTCGCGATCAAGCTAGCAATTGGCTTGAACATCTTCCAGCAGGATCCATCACCACATGGGAGGATCTTACTACCCGATTCCTTGCTCAATTCTTTCCATCGGGAAGGACCGCAAAACTCCGCAATGATATCCTGATGTTCCAACAATTGGAGAATCTCTATCCGAAGCATGGACTCGTTTCAAGGACTTACTACAAAAAGTCCCTCATCATGACATCGACCTTTGGCTCCCAGTCCAAATTTTTTATGACCATGTCAATCCTGTCACAAGACGAACCTTTGACCAATCGGCCGGTGGCAAGCTTCGTGACCTAAACGCCGAAGAATCCTGGGCATTATTAGAGGACCTCGCTCTCTATGACAATGAAAGTTAGAACGACCCAAGGGATTTCGCTAAGCCGGTCAAGGCAATCGCATTACCTCAAGATGTCCCGAGTACATCCGACCGCCGTCTAATCGGGCTCGAAAATCAAGTCCAATGCTTGATGGAAGCTCATCTTGCTCTGACACAACCTACTCAAGTGAACAAAATCACTACCTTCCACGACACTCAGTATTGCATGAAAGATCCCAAACATGCCTTTGTTGAATACGCATCCTCGCGTACCAATGAAGCGGGAGGTAAGTGGTATACTTTCAAGCCCGAGCAAAATAATATTGGTGACACCTACAATCCGTCATGGAGAAGTCACCCAAACCTTAGGCGGAGACAACCCCAAAACTCTCAAAATAATTTTTCAAACCCACCTTGTTAGCCTTAATTATATTAAGTCAAACAAGAATGTTATCGGTCTTATAAAGTCAAACTAGGTCTTGTATTGTAATAGGCTAGTCGGGTTCAACGAGCTTGGATTGTAATCTAATATTGTCCGTGTTTCGGGCTCAAAGCCCAAGTTTAGCCAAGCCCGGCCCAAGTAATAAGCCCATACGCCAACTAGATGGCTAGGGGTATAAAAGGAACCCTCTCCACACATGGAGAAGGTGTTGGTTGCATTTCTCATTTTGTATGTGTGTGTAACTCACCACTTTCTCTCTCTAATCTAAGTTTCCAAGTTCTTTTCTTTCTTTCATTGCCGGCTCAAATAGGAGCTTATTGAGTTTGCTTATTAGTTGTGAAGGATTATTTAAACATAACATGCGGTATCACTCGCCAAGGGGTGTTTAGTGTTCGATTCTTGTGGTTCAATAAGCTCAAAAATCTTATTTTCTTGGCTTATTTCATCAATAAGCTCACGGATCTTAATTTTTTTAGGGCTTATTGGTTCGTTTTGCTTCTATACTTCTTGCTTCACTCGATCTACACCTTCTTGTGTTTAATTTTTGGTAATAAGCTCAAAATTTCGTGGCTTATTCTCAATATAAGCTCACGTCTCAAAAAATTTTAAGCTTATTGGTTTAGTTTGCTTGATTACCCCTTCGTACACTTGTTCTATATCATCTATTGTTACCATTTTAAGCATTAGATAAGCTACAAAGTTAGATTTTAAGCTTATTTAAATTCGGCTTATTCAAGCTTATTTGGGAGCTTATTTTCGTGGCTTATTTGTGATTTTCCTTATCCATTTGTGGTCCCAACCGGTCAACAAACAAGAAACAAGATCCACAATTCTAGCTTCCAAAGATTAGGACACCTTGTTTTCTAGTAAAAGTGGTCCACACTTGAAAAAGACACCGAGCGGAATATGTCACTGGGTAAGCGAAACATGCAGGTTTGAGTGTCAAGCGAAATATGCAGGTGTAAATTTTAAGCGGAATATGTACGTTTAAATGTCAAGAGAAACATGCAGGTTTAATTGCAAGCGAAATATGTTTAAGTCAAAGCGAAACATGCATTTTTGAGTTCAAGCGAAATATGTTGAATTTCAAGCGAAACATGCAAATTTAAGTTTAAGCGAAATATGTTTCAAGTCAAGCGAAATATGCAGGATTTTGTTCAAGCGAAATATGTCTAGAAACTGAAGCGAAATATGCAGTTTTGATTTTTCAAGCGAAACAAGTTTTGATCATACAAGCGAAACATGCATTGTTTTAACCAAGCGAAATATGCAAGAGTTTAAGCGAAACATGTCAATTTTAGGTTAACCAATTTTTTTTCAAATCAATTCTACTTTCACGGTTTTTTCTATTGATTTTGTAAAATCCCGACAAGTAATCTTTTTCCTTCTCGGTTTTAATCATAGAGTTGTAAAATCCCGTGGAAGTTAATTGCATTCTCTCTCACCACAATACAATCAACACTTCATAACACTTAAGATCCGATATCCATTCACAACTTCATCAAAATGTCAAATACCAATTTGCCAACTCAAACATCAAGTGTTCTTCAGAATGACACAGTTTCTTCGTGTTCAACTTCTAAAGTTCAAGAGAAGACACAACTTTCAAGAATTAAATGCATGAACAGTCTTCGAGCAATTCAGTCACAACTCAAGTTTCTCATAGAAACTTTACAAGATTTTGGTAACATGCCTATCTTCAAGAGAACATTCTCTCAAGACTTGGATTTACTAGAAAATCATCTTACCAAAGAAATAATTTCTCAGACTGATTGCAAGACTACTTTGACAAAACTCAGAACAACGTTTGAAAATGCTTTCAGTTCAGAAATCAAAGCGCGTATGCAGAATTATACAAGATATGATGCTCAATCATTTTACGATGCAATGATCTTTAACATGGATTCCCTCGGGAAATACATGCTTGAGTTAATTCTTCATCAACAACGAACTCCACAATTGTTGAAACAAAAGAAGTTGATGCAAACACAAGAAGATCATTCAAATCCAATTCCAGCATTGAATGTTGATTCATTGAAGGTTGATTTAGTTGTCATACAAAACACTTGTTCTGAGAAAGAAGACAGTAATTCAGAGAATGCATCCAACAAATTAGTAAAGGAATGCAGCTTGAATTCTGAAACAAAAGATGTGCATGCAATCAAATACAAGATGTCAAAAGCAAAAGAAAGATGCATGGCATATTTTCGATCTCTTCATTCACACCTTCAAGTTCTTTCAAAAGATGACTTAAAAGGCACTCGCATCGAACATGGATTCAAACGGGCATTCATGTCACTCTTTGGTCAAGATGTTGATACTTTCACAAGAACAATGCTCCTCAACGTAGATCGACTACAAAAGCAACTTGACAAAGATGAATTTCAAGAAGATGGATCCATGACAGCCTTTTGGGTGGTAAACAACCAGTTCCAAAATTTCATCGATTCAAAGTTTACATTGGATTATGACAGTCAAATGACAGACACACGCTTTGTTCAATACACTGGAATCGAGGTTCAACACTTCAGAGATACACTACTCCAACACCTGGGTAATGTTAAGAAGTCCGTTGCTGAAAGAACACGTCATCTAAGACAGTATGAAAGAAGGGTGAATAAAAGACAGATGCAGACGCAAGAGAGTAAGATTGATACGGGTAAAGCATTGGATGCTGATTTGGTTGACACAGAAAGCATTAGGACAGACTCAACAGTGCAAGATGACAACAGCAGGTCAGGGAATGATACAGATGCTGATGATGCAGATATCAGACCCATATATTATATCAATCTATTGCTGCAAGATGAGTATGAAACCAGATATTCAGATGCTTCTGTATATATGTATCGTATGATATGTATCGTATGACAGGATTGTAAAGTTCCATATAACATCGACCAAATCACATAGAAAAACTGAACCAAATCACATATAATTAAACAAACAAAATTAACAAAAATAATTAACAAACCAAAATTAAAAAAGAAACATACCTCTAAGTGATGTTCAAGATTGTGATGTTCAAGATGGTGATGTACATTGCTTGGTGTTAATTTGTGGTTTTGGTGGGTTTTTTTTTACTCTTTTCGTCGGCAGTACTGAGCAACAAGGAGGTGGGTTTTTTTTTGTTAAAGACTTATGCAAAATGTGCAGGGGCAGATATGAAAAGAGGGGTTGAGACCATATAAGTGGTCGCTATATAAATTGTATAATTTTTTTTAATTTAATCTAAATATAAAGCTATGTAAATAAAGAAGGTTTCTTTTGTCGTCTAGTAATGTTGCGACCATAAATGTGGTCGCGACCTTATTTTGTCTAAATGGCGCGTGTAGAAAATAGGAGGGAAAGTTTAACTTTTGGTGAAAATTTTGGTGAAAAGTTTAAGTTTTGGTGAAAATTTTGGGTACCGATTTAGAGACCACATATGTGGTCTCTAAGTTGTTTTTCTTTTTATTTTTAAAAATGTTTAATGTGTTTAATTAATAAATATTTAACGTTTATGATTCGGTTACACATGATATGTTAAATAGACAAGTGAATACGATATCCTTATACACAAGATATTAAACGGAATAGTCAACATGGCATTGTTAAATGGAGTAGTCGATATGATATCGTTATACATGAGATATTAAACGGACGAGTTGATATGCATCGTTGTACATTAGATGTTCAACGGATGGGTCGATATGGTATCTGTTCATTTAGTATTCAACGATGAGTGATATATCATCTTGTACAATAGATGTTCAACGGATGAGTCGATATGGTATCGTTGTACATTAGATGTTCAACGGATGAGTCGATATGCATCGTTGTACATTAGATGTTCAACGGATGAGTCGATATGGTATCGTTGTACATTAGATGTTCAACGGATGAGTCGATATGGTATCGTTATACATTAGATGTTCAACGGATGAGTCGATATGCATCGTTGTACATTAGATGTTCAACGGATGAGTCGATATGGTATCGTTATACATTAGATGTTCAACGGATGAGTCGATATGCATCGTTGTACATTAGATGTTCAACGGATGAGTCGATATGGTATCGTTGTACATTTAGATTTCAACATGATCGATATGCATCGTTGTACATTAGATATTCAACAGATGAGTCGATATGCATCGTTGTACATTACATGTTCAACTAATGAGTCGATATGGTATCGTTGTACATTAGATCTTCAACGGATGAGTCGATATGGTATCGTTGTACATTAGATGTTCAACGGATGAGTCGATATGGTATCGTTATACATTAGATGTTCAACGGAATGAGTCAATAGCATCGTTGTACATTTAGATGTTCAACGGATGATCGTATGGTATCGGTGTACATTAATTTCAACATAAGTCGATATGCATCGTTGTACATTAGATGTTCAACTGATGAGTCGATATGCATCGTTGTACATTAGATGTTCAACAGATGAGTCGATATGCATCGTTGTACATTAGATGTTCAACTAATGAGTCGACATGGTATCGTTGTACATTAGATGTTCAACCAGGGATGAGTCCGATATGGGAATCGTTTGTTTTTTTTTTGGGTACATTAGATGTTTAACGGATGAGTCGATATGGTATCGTTGTACATTAGATGTTCAACGGATGAGTCGATATGCATCGTTGTACATTAGATGTTCAACGGACGAGTCGATATGCATCGTTGTACATTTTCCACATTTTTAACCGTGGATATTTGGCCTTTTAAATGTGGAGAATTTAACTAATGTTTTGTAGTGATTGAAAATCTCAAAACACCTATTCATCGACTGCATGCCTGTCTGCTAGCTAGTCATATTTGGAAATCTATTACCTCTTGCTGGGGGCTTCAAGACTACCAGTTGACAATATAATCCAATGGCAAACACTACTACAATTTGAGATCTTGAGACCACATATGTGGTCTCTAAGTGGCCGAAAAATGGTCACAACTTCACATTGCTATAATAAGTGGTCGCAACTTGTCGGTCGCAACGATCCCGACGCAAGGCAGCATTGCTACCACTTAAACAATGCAAGTTGCTACTACATGTGGGGCTCATAAAAATTCAACAAAAAATTAGTCAAAGCAATCTAGAGACCACAAATGTGGTAGCAACTTATTTAACAAATAAAAATTATCATATTTATTTTTAACTCATTTTATTTAAATTAGAAAAAATAATAAATGAGATAATTAAGTTGCGACCACAAATGTGGTCTCGATGTATTTATCCTATTTATTTACTTATTTGTTTTAAAAGAAATTATTATTTATAAAAATAAGTTGCTACCACAAATGTGGTCTCGAAATATATATCCCTATTAAAAATAATAAATGAGATAATTAAGTTGTGACCACAAATGTGGTCTCTAAGTACTTATCCCTATTAAAAATAACACTTTAAATATCATATTTCTTCTCATGTTGCGACCACCTTGACTGCAAAAGTTACGACCACTTATGTGGTCTCGATATGGTTGGTATGCAAAAAAAAAAACAACAGCAGTAGCTGCATTTTTAGATTTTTTTCCGGAATTTTTTCCCCAAAAAACCTACCAAAACAGAACCTGTAGATGACTCAAAACTATGATACGAGAGTGTTCAACTTCAACAATCCTCTTAATCATTCCAAAACAATAAAACAAAGTCATAATATCCTTAAATAACGATCCAAATAACCATGTCAATACACACATAACATACTAAAATCCCTACTCGTAAATAACGATCCAAATAATCATCTTCTACACCTCAAAACTATTCTCCGGGATCTTCAAGAAATGAAGAGCGCTCAAACTGCAAGCACTTGCTTGATAAGATAACGGTACTCAAGGCAACAGTGAAAATGTATATGCATCTGAAACAACACACAGTTAATTCAGCGGCACTACTTCACGAAGTTTACAATGACATGGAAAAACTTGATTTGGAGTAGTTTTTCATTTGTAATGTAATTCGTATGCTTTAATGTTCGAATTAAACTATGTTTAAGTGTCTGTTTGTAAGCCTCGTATGATTATCGGTCAAATAGGTTTAAGTGTCTGTTTGTAAATCGCGTATGATTATCTGTCTAAGGAATCGTTTATGTTACTACAAGTGGTATGTATAATATTTAACTAAATGAATGTTTATTTTTGTGTTGCTTGACGAATGTGCATCTTGAAAAATTATACGGTATATCATGTTCAACTATAAACGGTAGTGCAAATCGAACCGAACCGAGAAAACGTATCGAACCAAGATACTTTTATATAATTTTTATTTATAAAATATATATTTGTTTTTATTTATAAAATATATAATTAAAGTGTTTTGTATTTACTATTATATATATATTTTTTAAAAACTTTTTTTATAAAATTAAATAACTTTTTCTTATAACTAAAATTAGTTAGACATATTTTTTGAGATTTTTGTAATAACTAAAAGAATATTAATTTTAATAAAAAAATCTTATGACCACATATGTGGTCGCGATATGCCTTTTTACAAAAATAAATGTCGTTCTACAGAAAACAATTTTATAAAAAAAAATTAATAATGAAAATGTTTTTTTTAATGAGTAAAAGGTCGTGACCACATATGTGGTCGCTAAGTGATATTTACAAAATAAATTTGTCTTTTACGAAAGAACAAAATAAGATGTTTAATACATAAAGTGTTGAGACCATATTTATAGTCGCAAAGTGATTTTTACAAAAAAAATGTTTAAGAAAAGAATAAACAATGTTTTTAATGCATAAAATGTTGAGACCACATTTGTGGTGGTGATTAAGGTGGGACCAATTTTCACCTATTTTACCAAAAACTAAGTTAAACATATGGCCTAGGCCCTCGCCTAGCTACCACTTTTGTGGTCTCCATAAAATTCCAAAGCTATATGGCTCCATTGTTGTAGTGGAGGCTTGTTTTGACGTGGTTGTTCAAGCAACCACATGGTACATATGGTGATATAGGAATTGGAAACGCTTTAATCCAAAGCCTTCTCGAAAAGACGCTCTTGGTGATAAAATGAGGATTTACATTAAGATCTCATCCAAAACCTCCTCGTAAAGACACTCTTGATTGGATTCTGTAATGCTTTCGCAGGCAAGCGACCGTTGGTACTGCTCCCTTTCTAGCAGTGGCGATTTCTGTGTGAAA